>JAZHYW010037161.1:0-21436 GCA_037355805.1 Ixodes ricinus
AAGACAAGCATAGAAGAGTCCATTGGATATAGCAGCTTTTCGTATTCTTTTTTTTTGTACCACATGCAGTCTAGATTTTGCAGCTTATGTTTACTTTATACTCTGTGTTCAATTGTATAAGTTAGGATTTCTTACATACCGATCACTGCCCACCTTGTTGAACTTAAATAATTTCTCTCTTAACAAAACATTTGAAGTTTCGATCCCTCACTGAGAAAGAAGACAATATTCGTAGATCTACATGCTCCGCAGTGTGCGAATCGGAGTATAGTCATTTGAACTCTTTGTCGGCGATTACGAACTTTACGAGACCACCAGGTGTACAGTATTCCTTTTCTTCATTCACCCCAGTGTGAAGAGGGTTGCCACAAAATCAGCTTTCCGGCAAAATGTCATCACTAACGAGTATATTTTCAGTGGAATATTGTAATCAAGTACTACCTGTAGTAGAGAAGTTGGTATAGGAAGACATATTCCTGTGCATTTTCCAGACATTCATAGCTTAACATGCGCTATAATACAAAAAACAAAAAAAAACCGAGCACATTATATATTTATTGTAGCCGCGAGGTTATACTAACCATTGTTAAAGGTCAAAATTCAATGAACATGTATATTTGAAGTTTACAATTGTCGACATGAGTGTTGTGGGATCTCGTCAGCCACCATCTGGTCGACAACCGGACGCCAGTGCCTGGGGATTCGTTGTCGGATCGCCTCCGTGGCGAAGACGGCGCCTTTGGTGCCCGAGTGCCTCCTCCCTCGAGACCCATCTGGAAGACATGGCGGCGGCAGTGGTGGACATCCTCGGCGCCCGAGGACCTGCACGTGCTGCGTCAGAGCCGGACCGGGAGCTCCAGCGGGAGGCCGCCCACGGTGGGAAACAAGAGCCCCCGCCTGTCTGGTGCGCGGCAACCATGGGAACAACGAGGAAAGCTGGGACGACGGACGACGGGAGATTGGAAGAGGGACTCATGCGCGGGAGCCGGGCCACGACGGACGTCCGCGGTGGTGGCGACCGCGACGTCCACTCGGGCGACGGCCCGGTGACCTGGTCAGGACTTAAACCTTGGATCCAACCGTCGACGGCGACGTCCCCAAGATGCGGTGTGGAGTGGCACCGCCGGGACGACCGGCATGCAGCACACAGTGGCGGCGCATTTCTCCCAGGCTTCCTCGATGACCTTTACCGATCCCGAAAACCCCCAGCAGAATGTGAGTGGAATAAACCCTTTCTGCCTAGAGTTATGCGTTGCTGTGTCACTTTCATCCGGAGACAAGGGCCCGGGGAATCGTACGAGAACCCTACAGTGCCGAGGACCGAAACAAATGCTGTCTCAGCAGGACTATTTTTAATGCGAAAGCATGAACTGTCTCATGGAGCGAGCAGACGTCATCAGTTTGAAGCGCGAAAACGGCACCTTAAATCCGTTTTCCAAATGTAGCCAGCTCCCAGCTATGAAACCACGCGAAAAGCCTAGACACGGCACCTATAGTTTCCCCGATCCCAAAGGAGCGAAGTAAAGCTGATAAATTTTCCGGTTTCAGTCCCATTGGCTGGCGCGCGTCGACGAGGCTCCCATTGGCCGCTGCGCGTCAGTTTCAACGATCGCTCACCCGATGGCGCTACGTGTCCGCGAGGCAGCGGCTCCACCGTTCCACGCCCAAAATCAGCGCGCCGTACGCCGCAGACGAAAGAAGGGAGCGAAGAGCGGCGTGCGTGCTTTCGCATTCACAACTCATAAGAAGTGCTTAGGTGTACCTCGAGCCTTTTTATATCGTTCTTCGTTTCAAATCGGCCTACACTAAGAACAAAGAGCCTTTTTTATTTCTAATGGTCGAAACAAAAATAGTCGAAAAAAAGAGACGTGTACCGCCTCGCATTTCGTGGATATTAGGGACCTTTAGCAAGCCGTTGCCGTGCTCCGCGTACCGCACTACCGGAGCCTTCGAAGCATGCTTTTAAGCGCGCGCCGGGTAGTACCGTGACCGCGGGGCGCGCGCTTAAAAGCATGCTTCAAAGGCTCCGGTAGTGTGGTACGCGGAGCACGGCAACGGTTTGCTAAAGGTCCCTATTGATTCCTAAACAACACATTCGTGGTGACCAAGCTCTTGATCATGCTTACGCTTTTTGTTCGGTTGAAGTCAGTTTTGTCATTTTTGTTGGCCGGCGATTGTTTAGTTATTTTAATTGTTTCGGTGATCTAAATGGGTCTTTATGACGTTGCAAGGAGTTAAAATAAATAAAAGCTGGGTAGACGTCAAAAACAAATTGCTTGCCGTTTTTTAAATTCTGGTACGTATTGGTACTTTGCCTGTAAATATATATAAATTTCTATTGATACTATCAAACAAAAAGTAGCATAAACACGACATGGCGACATATTAGTTCTTTTTAATCAGGCAGAATACAGTCAATGTAACATTTCACTTTCTAGCTTTAATACGCATCACAACTCTCCACCACAGTAGACGGTTTTACACTATAGCATTTCAAAGTTAGGAGAATTGAAAGGATAACATCCTCCAAATTGGTGCAATACTTCGTTTCAACTTAAGTCCACACGCAGCCGACGCTACGATGTAATGGGACCAATCAAGCAGCGTCAAAATCGAAAGTAATTATGCCTTTCCTGTGCATTATTCGATTCGCGAAGGTAGAACACCTACAGATAAGCAACAAACATCATGATGGTGCGCTTTTGACGCTGTCTGAACATTGAACATTGAAATAAAGTGAAACATAAAGCACTTTACGTGAGTGATGGAAGCATCACTCAGATAAAGTGAGGGATGGTTTCATCAGCTCGTAGAGTCTGCTACTTCTGAACATAAAGGGAATTAAGAACACCAGTGTAGCGTACTGTGACAAACAACAACAACAACAACGAAACAATTGACTGTTTTAGAGCGCAGCTCTTAGGCGCCGTTTCCGGCTTGAGCGGCGTCGCCATTGGCGTCGGCGTCGGCGTAACCGCTCGTTAATTATGGGACGTTTCCCATAATGATGTCACACGTGACGTCACAAGGGTTACCCACATGAGGATTACGAGGGTTACCCTCACGAGGTTGCAAGGGTTACCCTCTTGAGGGTTACGAGGGTTACCCTCAAGAGGGTCATGAAGGTTACCCTACGAGGGTTACCCTTACGAGGGTCACGAGGGTTACCCTCACGAGAGTTACGAGGGTGACCCTCACGAGGGTCACGAAGGTTACCCTCACAAGGGTTTCCTTCATGAGGGTCATGAGGGATGCCCTTACGAGGGTCACGAGGGTTACCCTTACGAGGGTCACAAGGGTTACCCTCACGAGGATCACGAGAGTTACCCTCAAAAGGGTCACGAGGGTTACCCTCAAGAGGGTCATGAGGGTTACCCTCGCGAGGAGTACGAGGTTACCCTCAAGAGGTCACGAGGGTTACCCTCACGAGGGTTAACCTCGGGCCATCACAAGTGACGTCACCTGTGACGTCATCATAGGAAGCACGTGACGTCTTACGCATCTAACATTCCCAATATTCCTGCTAAATTCAGCGGGGAAATTTTTCCGCTAAATTTGGCGGAAAATATTTCCGCTAAATTTACCCTCGTGACGTCACGTGTGACGTCACAAGGGTAAATTTCTTGCTAAATTTAGCGCAAACTTTTCCGCACTAAATTTAGCAGGCAAGGAAGAGGGCATACCCTCCTCTCCGTACCTCTCCTCCTCCTCAAGAGCTGCGCTCTAATTCGGTGTTACACAAAATTGTAAACGTCTATAATACTTTAGTAAAATTTTTAATACATGCTGTTTTTTGTTTTTTCTTTAGAAGTACGAACACGGGTCTGTTTTTTAGCAGCTCACTGTCCTTTCTTAATTGTGATTAAGTTGAACTTTCAGTATAGAGGTGGGTCCAGTATATTCTCATTCATTCATTCATTCTCATTCATTCATTCATTATTATTATTCATTCATGATTTTTCTGTCGAACACCTCCTGCCTTGGTTATGATGCACGTGTAGTGAGGTTAAAAATTAGTCAGAAACATCTTAAATGCCAAAGGATGTGAGTTTGAGTGTATTTCGCCGAACGAAATCACAGATCTGTATGCCTAAATACTTTTTTTTTACCTTCCGTTCTTGAAATAGATTCATTTCGTTTGTAAAAACAAACAAAAAACGATAAATATCCCGCAGATTTGAAAATTAAAAATAACGCAAGAAGAGGAAAAAAGCCAATAAAGAAAATGACGCGTGAAAAAACATGCAAAACAAAAAAGATAAATCTTTCTCTTCTTACGTGCATACTTGTTTGATCATTTGCATTCCAATAAGTAGTATATTTGCCCCACCTAAACCAATATTGTAAAGTTGTAGTCCGATACTTGTAAAACCAACCGATCCATCATCTTTTTTTTTCTTTCTTTCTTAAGCGAGCATTGGTGTGGGAAAGGGGAAGAAATGAGGCTCAGCGAGCTCACATCAGGTGGTATCAAATTTTACCTTTCGCTTGCAGACGTATAGATTTATCGAGCGAAGAAACACGACGCAGTAAAGAAACGAAACCTTTTCCAGTTGAAAAAAACAAGAAGAAAAGGTTGGGAGAAAGAAAGCAGTGATAACGAAAGTAGCAAAAGAGATTGAACCTCTTGATCATAGCCACCTGTAGCCGCAGATCAAATCTTCGAGATTGGTTTTTAGAGACCGCGCGGCAGAGCCGTGCCCCTTTTACCGTGAGGGATCAATGTTTGGTACATAAAAGGCTGAGAGGGGAGATCGTTCAGTGGAGACGGTCAGTGTCAGAAATGCACTCAACCTAAAAAAGATACGGATATATAATTATATATATAAGAGAGAGTAAACGTACGGCGCAGCTTTTAGTGCAGTTTCATATATTGATCGACGTTTCGGCCTGAGTCTGGTACGTTTACTCTCTTATGCACTTTTCGTCGTCTTACGAAACAGTCATTTTTATATATATATATATATATATATATATATATATATACATATATATATATATATATATATATATATATATATATATATATATATATATATATATATATATATATATATATATATATATACATATATATATAAAGATATATATTTATTTATTCATTTGTTTAAATTTAGAAGAGCAACAGTAACTCATTTCCCCGTCAGTGTGCGAGACAGTTCCATAAACTAGTGACACCACAGGCCGAAACAACAAAATAGAATTACAACGACGTGCGGACTCTTCTTTTTTTTTTTCACAGATTTTTGCTTTTTGACTTTTCTGCACTGGTGTAATCTTCAGTATTCAAGCAATTTTATGATGAAAGATACCAATGCACTAATGAACCACTGTGCGTAACAGGTACTGCACGCGCTAAAAAAACACAGTGAAGTATATAACTCGCAGGAGAACAGTTTACTGCAAAAAGACATCGACTTAAGTAGTGCCGATCAAAAGAGGTGCACTGGCATCTATTGCAATGCTCTGTCCGGGCAAGAGTCAGTTTGTTTGACATCTCACTCGAGCGTGATACCATTTTTATCGCGATATTGTTAATTTACTGTTGTGAAAGCATCCTCAATATTTTCCCCGAATATTAACACCTCAATAGACAACGGAGAGTTACTTGCGAAGTAATGTGACTCTACTGATTGCCATTGCTCTATGAAGAAAATTGTTCAGATTCTTTGTCGTAACGAAACGGTTGAATCTGACCTGTAATTCATCGCTTTCTGTTTACCTACCGGCAAGTATCAAACTGTTGTTTGTAACATTTGTGGGAGACGAGGGTCGAAGACGACGGACGGGGCGGAGGGCACGTGACAAGCGGTCGGCCGAGGAGACACGAGCTGGCGCGAGACAGAGCGTGTTGCGCGAGGCTGGGGCCGGGCAGGAACGATGGAGCCGGTCTGGCCCATGGCGATCCCCGGAGCGGTCCACCAGCGAGGTTCGGACCAGGACCGGCGGGAACGGCGAGCCCTGGCCATACCGGCCTAGGCCATGACGATCCTGGAATGGCTCCGCAGCGAGACTCGGGCTATGATAGCCCGGAACAGCTAGCCTACGCAGCGCTGGCGTGGGAAGGACGATCCGCAGGCCTGGACACGGACTCCGACTGCGAGCTCTGAACGACGGGCGACAACCAGGGTCGGCGGGCCCGGACTGCCGGCTCTCGAGGACGGGCAACCGGGAAGTACAGTAAACCCATTCGCTGTCTTCTCGTTGTGTTGTGTCACTCCTTGGGAGACGAGCGAAGCACAGACCGATCGGGCGGCGATTATTATAGAGCGACCCCACATATTTCGAGCGATAATTTTTTCGCAGGTAGTATTTTTTGCTTCAATTTTAATATGAGCTTCAATCCTGACTGGATAAAAATAAGACATATTTCTACAATCGTATCGTGAAAATGTCTTCCGGCACGCAAATTTTGAGTACAGCGTTTTATGTTCAATTTCAGAGTGTTGCTATGAGTGCTTTTGCACGTTCTATTTCATACTTAATGGCCAAACGCCAAAAATAGCTGGTTTTCTTTTTCTATTCGAGTATTGTTTTAATATTTAAGACTTGAGAGGGAGAAACGTAGCTATCCAAGACACACTATTCTATAACTAGTGTATGAGCAATAGCTTCCCTTGTCATGCTTACATGTTTACATTTAAATTTTGCAAGAAGTAAAATTATATTATCTTATAAACACGAAATATTAAAAACGCGTTATATTTATCCATAAAAGAAAAACGTAGAGTACTCCTTGTAATTATATTACACAAAAAAATGGATGCCGAGGATACGTATTGCCTTCGCAGTGAAATATATTTTCATGTGTGTCCCTCTCCGCCTTTCAATTTTTATTGGTTGTTCATTCGAATAGATTTCAGAACTCTAACCGATGGGAAATATTTTGTGGCACGTTTTAGTTTTAACCATTTTATTTCTTTCTCGCGAACTAGAATACCGGGTTCTCGATTAAAAAAAGTTTAATACAAATAGAAAAATTATGATTATATCATTGAATATGAATTGCATGTCCAATAAAGGCTGGAAAGACAAGTGGGTGGAAAACCTACATTTACAATAAAATTCTTTAATGAGAAAAGAAAACGGTGAATCTAGTTTGTCTCAAAAACCACATTTCAAATAGTGTTTATCCTTATATTATCTTTAGTTTTTAGGTATATTACGTAAACAATCTATAGACTGGTTTATTCACTGTAGCGCGACAGCGAACTTGCTGTTCTGTTCTGGTCGTGCTTTCTCACGTCATTTCGTAACCTTTGCCACATGCCTAGTTCAAGCGCGATGGTTCACTGAAAACATGCGTGGGCTTACACACAGGCGAAAACAAGCATATAAAAAAAATGAAACGAAAAAGTGGGGGGAAAAAAAAGATCGAAAGAGTGTTGTGTATTTAGGGTGCGGACGCGCGATAGCTTGGAAAAAAATATTTTCGTTTCTCTTTTTCTTAAAGAAGAGAGAGAGAGAGAAAGAAGGGAAGAAGGAAAAAAGAGGAGGGTGGGAGAGGGAGGGCGCTTCTCCTGAAACTGATGTTTACATAAGCTTAACGGAGAAATGTACGCTCTCGGTACCTCGCTTTATTCAATTTTATTTTACGCTACGAAACGTATACTTTTCAATCAATAATTTTGTTCAATGTTCACCGGTTGTGGGTCTCTGAAGCGCAGTAAAACTACACAAACAACTCGGAGAAAATAAAGCGACTGTTGAATAAGGGTGCGTTTCCCAAGTTGGTGAACGTTGAGAATGGTGAAACACAGCTCACACGAAGACGGTGCGGAAAAGCACAGGAATCCAAGAAGAACATGCGCAATGCATAACGCCCGAGTCACAGCAGACGAAGACTACAGGAATAAAAACTTGCCGCTTCACAATTTTCAACGCTGTTCTGACCACCTCGACGTTTTCTAGTTTACAGCAGCATTGAGGCGTAAAACTTAATACGTGAGTCAGAGTTGACGCTACCACTGATGCGGAGCTGACTTGGTGCTATATCAGCAGCTCCGTGACATCTGTGAACCGGCCTTTAGTCTATAGAGCTCGTCTCGACCTCCGGAGCGCAAGGTATACAAACATGATGTAGGTAAAACAGCGCAGAACGACAAAGACTAGAAGGAAGGAACAAACAGGACGGGACAGGCGCTGACTCGCAACTGAAGGTTTTATTACCGAAAACATAAAAAGTAAACACGTAAGGCAGCAATCTACACATGCGCCAACCTTTCTGCCACATCACATAGGGCACCGGTCATACACGTGCCGCGTGCTTCACCCCCCCCCCCCCTTCTTTCTTTTTTTCATTGTCGAAGTCAAAACAACATCTCTTTCACAGATAGCGTCACCGACGGCTCGCTGATGCACTGCGCCCCGCTTTCCGCTATGTAAAAAGCCTCTATCACCTCCCTCGTCACCTTGTCTTTGTGCCTATCTACAAGCGTGGTCTCCTCGAAGGACGGCTTGCACAGACAGCTCTTACAGTGCACCGCCAAATGCCCTCCGACCGTGGCTCTCAGTGAATAGTTGTGCTCCCTGAGCCTATCATTTAAACACCTCCCCGTCTGTCCAATATAGACTTTACCACACGAGAGGGGACCTTGTATACCACTCCGGAAACACAGCTCACAAAGGGCTTTGCGTGTTTTTTTGTACACTTGCTCTTTGACAGCCCTTCTGCCTTGGCCCTTACCCTCGGACATATCTGGCTCAACTTCTGGGGGCGGAAAACACCACAGGGACGTCGTACCGACTTCCTACTTTCTTTAAATTGTGAGAGACCTTGTGCAGGTATGGGATGACGACAGTCCTCCGCCTGTCCACCACTTTCTTAGGGGAAAGGTTCCTTTTACCCTTTTAACAAGAGTGTCCGCAACATCACACAGCAAAGCACTCGGAAACCCGGCCTCTCTTAGCGTATTGCACTGCGCCTGAAAGCTCTCATGCACCGTGTGGACACAGGACCTATTTAGGGCCGCGTCCAAGCACGACATCGCAATGCCCCTTTTTATAACCTTCGAGTGGGCTGACCTATAGTCTAAGATGGCCTTTTTTGACCGAGGGCTGTACGCCCAGCGAGATATGATCGCCGCCGAAGCGAAGTGAAAGGTCCAAAAACTGCAAGACCCCTCCTTGGGGGCCTCCGACGTGAACCTGATGCTCCCACCACATTTGCCAAAAATTGCCAAAACGTCAGCCACTGAGGACTCCGTGCCGTCAAAACCCTCCAGGAACACCAAAAAATCATCAACATAGCGAACCACCTTTTTAACCATGGTGGAACCTAGAGACCCTTCAATCAATCAATCAATCAATCATTTTTTATTTGCGTCTGTACAGTAATACAGGCACTGGAGGCATGAACAAAAAGCCGACAGATGTCGGCTTGACGAGGTTCACGCCCCCTTTTTCAGCAAACGGCAAGCAATCGAAAAAAAAAAAGTCAAATACTTAAGAAAAATAATCACTGTAGCAATAGTCAAAATACACGTTTAAAATTGGGATATACATTACAATGTCAAAGAAAAAAATACACTCTATATTCTAAAACACAATTGTATGACATCAATATTCACAGAAACATCAGTTTTAAAGAATGAGATGTTAAATGTTCGATGATAATGTTATTTTCAATTAAATGGTTTAGTAAAAAAGGAAGACGATGTTTTAGCATTTGAGTTCCATAGGTGGTTCGACTGAATGGTATCCTCCATACTTCTTCGTGACGTACGTTATAAGGTCTAATATTTATTGTTAATTCCGATATGTTACTAATGTCAGGCGTCTTTTGTTTAATACTTGCTATATATCGAATAAGTAAAGTGTACTCGTACAGTTTGTTTAAGGATAGGACGTTCAATGATTTAAGCAATGGTTTCGTGTGGGTTGATTGTGGTACATTTATTATAGCTCGGATTGCCTTCTTTTGAAGGATCGTTAACTTGTCCAAGTTAGTTGTAGTTGATGTGCCCCAGACCAAGTGACAATAATTCAAATGTGACATGAATAAAGAATTGTAAATGAGAAGCTTAATTTTGACTGGTAAACTAGAACGGAACTTGTTGAGAATGCCAACAACACTTGAAATTTTTTTATTACAATTTGAATGTGGGTGTCCCATGACATGTTTTCATTAAACATTACACCTAAGGTTTTTACATTCGGGACGACTTCAATGCTAGAGGGGCCAAGTTTAAGGCGCAAGTCAATATTTACCAATTTATTATGTGGCTTAAAAATAATCGCTTTTGTTTTTGATGTATTAATTAGTAGAGCGTTTGCTTCGCTCCATTTATGTAAATATTCCAGTGTGTTGTTAGTCGTTTCTGCAAGTGTGTCGATATTGTTAGCTGAAAAAGTAGTGTTGTGTCATCAGCATAAATGATGAAAGTGGTGTTTGGGCTAATCGTTACAATGTCGTTTATATAAATGTTAAACAGAAGTGGGCCTAATATACTTCCTTGAGGGACACCTGTTTTTAATGCTTGAAAGTCTGAAGAATAGTTGTTTATAAAAACAGATTGTTTACGAAATTCTAAATATGATGTTAACAGGTTTAGGGTTAGTCCACGGAAACCATAAAACTGAAGTTTATTAATTAAGGTGGTATGATTTATGCGATCAAATGCTTTAGAGAAATCAACAAAGACACCAAGAGTTAAAAGTTTTTGTTCGAATGATTTTAAAATGAATTCTTTTTGATTTAGTAGCGCGAGTTCAGTTGATCTACCCTTCCGGAAACCATATTGTGATGAGGTTATGAGCGAGAAACGGTCACAAAAAGAAGTCATACGACGATGAATAATTTTCTCTAGGCACTTCGAAAACACAGGAAGAATGGAAATTGGTCTGTAGTTTGAATGATCGTTTATGTCTCCACCTTTGAAAATAACTATAACTTTCGCAATTTGCATTTTTTGGGAAAGATTCCGGATGAAATTGAAATGTTGAAAATATGGGTAATTATGGGTGTTAGTATGTCCAGTACATATTTAACAGGCTTGATTTGAATGTTGTCAATATCAGTACATTTGCTATTTCGAATTGTGTTAAACATATGATAAACCTCATGTTCATCAGTGGGGGCGAGGAAAGCGCTGTTCTCATTCGGTGTTCCTAAATAACTTGGTGCATCGCTGTTTTGTGTGCCCTGTACTAGGTTTACAAAATAATTGTTAAATGAATCAGCTAGAGCCTTTTCTCGTAAGGTTGATTCTCCGACCTTTATCTCGGTGACATTGTTTAGCTGTGCTGACCGGTTCAATAATTTATTAATTGTTTTCCATGTCTGGTCCGGCCTGGACATTAAGTGGCTATTAAATAAGCACAGAAGATAGTTATCTTTCAACTTTCTCAGAAGCTTTGTCAGCCGATTTCTATAGGTTTTAAAACAGCGTAAATCATCAGGATCTCTGGTCTTTAAAAATTTTCCGTACAACCTGTTCTTTTTCCTTATCATTTTTAAGCATTCTCTGGTTATCCAAGGTTTTTGTCGGGAACTTTTTGGTCGAATTGGCTGGTATTTAAATGCTATGTTGTATATACGCGTAAATTTTGTTAAGAAGGTATCGTATGCGTCATCAGGATTATCCAAGTTATAAATTTCATCCCAGTCTGTGGTGTTTACTAAGGACCTAAATTGTTCGAGGGTGGTTGGGTTTACATTTTGGAACGTTGGTAGGTCTTCAGTCTTATTTTCTTTGTTCGGAGTGGCGTGGATTGTAAACATGTACAATGGCAGATGGTCGCTTAGCTGTGCGTTGATAACTCCGCCAGACGTGTTGCGTGTGTCGGTGTTAGTAATGAACAAATCTATCAGTGTTGATGAGGAGCTTGTTATGCGAGTTGGTGAGGCAATAACATTCACACAACCACTAGATTCAAGTATAGATGAAAATGAGCACTGCGCACTCGAGGGACGTAACATATCTATATTAAAGTCACCGCCAAGAAAAAGAGCATATTGACCGACATTAACGAAATCGAGAAACCTCTCTAGTTGTGAAAAGAAACCTTCGATATTGCCATTTGGGGGTCTATACATAACACTAAACACTTGTTGTTCACATTTTAATGATAATACTTCTAGGTCATCGGAAATAAATGAAAAACATGGTAAAATCTCACAGCAAAGGGTATTCTTAACAGATATCAGCACTCCCCCACCACGTTTGCTTTCACGGTTTAAAAAATATGTCTTGTAGTGATTCATTTGAAGTACCTCTAGTTCATTTTGATACCAAGTTTCAGTTAGCATGACGATGTCAAACTGAAAACTGAATTCTTGTAAAAGTACACAAAGTTCATCTTCCTTGTTCCGCGCGGAACATAAATTCGAATGAAAAAAAGATAGTTTACTACCTTTACAAGATATAAAGTTTGTGGTTATCTGATTTGGTGTTAGTTCGGCTGAAAAAGCCATCATAAAAACAAAACAACAACAAAAAACAGCTTTGTAAACCGGGTAGAATAAAAATCAAACATGTCACACTAATTTAGCAAGGTCATCGGTGCTAGTGACAGAAACAATCCTGGAGTTTTCCGTTTTGCGCATATATATTTTGCCTCCCCTCGCCCAAGCAAATTTCCATTTCAGCTCGTGTTTTTTCGCAACTGTCATTCCCAGAAGCTTTTTTAGTTCGGGGCACAAATGCTCGTTCACGTAGATAGCGGTACGTGACGCATGACCGAGGTCAGCAGTTGTCATTCGTTTCTTCCGTGCTTTTTCGATGACCGCGTCTCTTTTTGAGCGAAGAACGAACTGAGCAATGACGTTGGGACATGCCGATTGCTTGCCTGCTGGCACGCGGTGGCAAATGTCAACATCACTTTCCGCAATCGGTTCCTCGATCAGCTCGCCGATCTTCTGCAAAACAGCGGCTAAGTTTTCGCCTCGAACCTCGGGAACGTTTTTTATCTCAATATTTCGATTTCTGGAATATTGTTCACAGAGTGTGAGCCTCTGGCCGTTTTGCTCAGCGTGTTTTTTTTTATGTTCTCGCATTCCCGTCGCAGCGCAGCGTTCTCAGTCTTCATAGAATGTCCCGGTCAACTTCACTCAAGTAAATTGGCTCGTGTGTTGCTCTCGTATTGAGTGATATTTACTTGAGGGAAGTTGACCGAGTCTTCGAGCTACAGCGGGTGTGTTGGATCATTAGAAAACAGGTTCACGATTTGTGCAGGTCACTTTTTAGTTTCTCGGGAACCGGGGGTACCTTTCGGTTTGCCGGTTGCAGGGTCAGTAATGATCGTCACCATGCTCTTGCGTTTGTGGTGTTCTAGGTAGACTCAAAAGATTTGGATCAATAAGTTCATAACTAAAAATGTTAATTTTATTAGGTGGAGTAAGGTTTGCTAAAGTGGCAAGTCAAATGCTGCTCAGTGAAGGCTTTTTACCTGAGGAATCCTGTAGAGCTCTTCCCATGTTCAAATTGAAGTCTACTTATCGGCTCATAAAATCTTAATCCGCCCTTTTATTTTTAACGTCTCGCGGGACAGCGTGTATAAACATACAAAAATTAGAAACAAGTTGTCAATAGCTAAGGTGTTTATATAACACAACTAAGACTTCTAATGTGAATGCGGAAAACAAAAGTTACGCTGCCCAGTCAGAAATATAAATTCATGCGTTTCACTTCTCAAAATTCTTGCCACTCAACGCCTCCGCCCCCCCCCCCCCCCCCCCCAACCGCTCTTCCCTCACCCTTGCCCCATATTTCACCAAACGAGCCCATTGTTGAATCTGAAAAGTCATTTGCAAGAAAAACTATTAAAACGGTCAGACATATTTTTCCTACGAAGGGTAGATATAAAACGCCTGCCTAAAACTATACCTGAACCCGGAATGTATACATAGAGTAGTGAACCAAAACAATATAAAAATAATAAAATAATATAATATTGTTTTTTATTTTATGTGCCCGAAAACCACCATGCGTGTCTTCACACTGGCGCAAACAAGATGAAAAAACACAACACACCCACAGCATCAAACATTCAAATTAACATGACTGCAAATAGTGGGCACACTTCACACAACATGAAGTACAGTTTCAACTTTCAACTACTCTCTCCAAATCCCGGCGAAAAACAAAGGGATCCATGAGAATGTTCATGCTACAGGATTTTGGCTTCACTTGGCTAACTTTCTAGATATAAAATGCATGCAGTAAAATTGTAATTTAACATTCTATTAACCTATTCATATTGAACAAATTAATCTTGTTTCTGAAATATGAATTAAAACATGTTTTTTACACACATTTATTGGATAGTAGGAAACAGCAGTGCAATCGAACATAGTCGATAATTTGAATGTGGCGGCAAAATAAGACACCGCGTTCAACCATATTTCTAGATATGAACTTAAGCTGAATAATACTTCATAGGGAAGTCCTTAACATCGATCACCGCTTGGCACCGATAAGCCCTGAAGTCCGGAAAATTGTTCATGACCATGTTCGGGTTCGCCCTTTCCTGTTGCAGTCGGTCAAACCTCTGGTGAACGTTGCAGGCTTTATTTTTATTCAGACGACGGCTAAACTCTGTCCAAAGATGCTTGATTGAATTAAACTCAAGGGAATGACCAGGCAATTCCAGCAGGTGCACCTCTTTTATTCCGAATCAATTTCACAGAAGCCTGGATGTGTGCTTGGGGTCACTGTCCTGCTGGAATACGTACTCATGGCCGAAATTCCTCCCTGCCCAGGGAAGCATTACTTCCTCGTCATTACTTCATGAATTTGGTGAAGGGGATTAGCACCACAAGCAAAAAGAAAAACAAAATTATTAGAATGACAAAGCGGTTAACCCAGCGGACCACGAGCAGAGAAACAGCCCCATACTAAGACGCTTCTTCTAACATGCTTTACTTTAGGCTGTTGATAGTGGGGATAAAATCTGACGCCTTCTGAACGACACATGTATTTAGTTTCATTTTTGCCGAACAGCAGAAACTTGGATTCGTCCGGGCAGACAACTTTCCTTTTTTGGTAAGGAGTTCTTTTGATATGCTCCTTCGCCCACTTCAACCTTGACGAAAGGTTATTTTTTGCTTTCAATCGACTTCCGAGCTGGCCTACAGGTATTTAGTCCAACAGCTCGCAGACGGCGTCTCACCATCCAAGGATACACTATGAGGCCCGGTCCATTAGACAAAACCTTAAAAATCTCGATGACTGACAGTCCAGGGTTCGTGCGGCTCGGCTGTTTAATGTTCCTATCGACCAGGTGGGACGTCTACTTGGGTCGTTCTGGAGTGTACTGAGTAAAGACACCTCCTCTGGGCTTGCTTCTATTGGGAATTTTAGAAATGCTGCTGGTGCTACTCCGAATTGTTCAGAAGGCTGGCGCTGCCGCATCCCAGAGTGGTGGCCACGGACAATCACCTTCTGAACATTCCCCGTTAAGTTTTATACGTCTCGTATTTTTTTCTATTTACTACAAAATATACATATTTTCAGAAGAAATCATTAGAAAACCATACTCCTCGAATATTCGTTTTGAAAAACCCCACCAATTTAGGTGACTGGTAGCGGAGAGAAGGCAAAGAAAAAAAAGGCAATTAGAAAACGAAATAAAACCCACAGATGGTTCCGCCTCCAACCCCTGGGGCGAAATTGCAGCATTAAGGCGTATAGTATCAACAAAAAATATTATTGGCTATTTGTTAGACGTGAAACAAAAGTTCTACCCCCAAAAAAAGTATCACACATTTTTGTTTACTATTGTATATATTAGTAACTCGATTACTAATAACTGATGACATAAGGCTGATTATAAAATTGCGATAAAGCAATAAATCAAGGTTGTGCGCTCAATAATTTTATTACTACTATAATAAACCTATTGGAGTAAGGAAATATTGTCAATGAGGGAGTTTCCAAGACTGTTCGAACCACCAGTTTAACAAGCACGAGGTGAGCGGGCCTGTCCATCATGTGCCCTCCTCTTTTTCTTTCTAACAGTAAGTTCTTCGTGTCATATTCTCAAGGAAATCCAATGTGATTACCACCGCCACCGGAAACGAGCCTGTGGTCGTTTTCTTTGTCCATAAGGAAAGCTCTTTCATAGCGTGAGGACGATAAAACTTCTAGACGAGAGGCAAACAAACAATATGAACATGGATATATTGATGAGAGCGAGTTGGTTAAACATCTTGGTATGCGAACGTCAAAGGAGACAAGGGACACACAAAAACATGGCAGACACGGACAGCGTGTTTGTCTGTGTCTGACGTGTTTTTGTGTGTTTGTTGTCTCTTTTGCGTTCGCATACCAAGAGGAATCAATATGGTTCTCGCAGTTAAGTTTATTTAGATGAGGCATTTTTATACTTACTCGTATTTCGTCAGCTTCGTTTAAAGCCTTGTGCAATGAAAAAGGCTTAGCCTCTCAATCCCGTGCCGACCATCCAAAACAGAAAAACAAAAAATCAGCCCTCTATTAAGCGGGAGGAGAAACACTACACCATCTTCAGCTTACAAGCTTTCGTAACTCTTGAAACCATCTTCCGTTTTGTTCACCCACGACACTTTGAAATATAATCCATAGTTCTTCTCTATCCAAGCACTTCATGCTTTTTGAGGTATTATACTGGATTAACTTCTCTCAAACTGTTTCCTTTCTTAAAAAAAGAAAAAAATTCTTTGGCCATTTTAAGCGCTCTTACGCGTTGCATCAAAGTCCCCAACAGACTCGTAACCAGACTGTTCAAGCCGGGTCACGCTTCATTGCTAGACTACCAAGGAGGGAGTGTTCAAAGGGAACACTTTTTCCCTTTTCCCGCTGTCAGATTAGCCGGCACTGGAGAAGAACGATAATAATAATCCCTGGAGAAGGGGAACAAAGGAGACAAAGGACAAACACAAATTTCCAAACACAGCTAGATGACTGGTGCGTGACCGAAAAAATCCGCCGGGCCCTGGTATCGAACCAGGGACCTCTCCATTTCCAGTGGAGCTATCTACCAACTGAGCTAACCAGGAGTTAGACATCACGTAGAGCAAACGGGTTTTATCATCTGCCACCAGTGTAACACCAACAGGTGTGGACGGCTTGCATTTTTGAAGGTTATGATTATAATGCAATTAAATGCAAAGGGAAAGCGACCTGGACAAGAATGACTATAATAGTAATCCCTGGAGATGGGATTATTAGTTGGTAGAGCTCTCCACTGAAAATGGAGAGGTCCATGGTTCGATACCAGGACCAGGCGGATTTTTTCTGTCGCAAACCAGTCACCTAACTGTGTTTGGAGATTTGTGTTTGTCCTTTGTCCCCTTTGTTCCCCTTCTCCAGGGATTATAATCATCGTCATTCTTGTCTAGCCGCTCGCACCTTTGCATTTAATTGCATTATAATCACTAGAGAAGGCTCATCTCGAATACGTCTGCCGAGTACACCGAACTACGAAACAGGGACTCAGGAACCAGTACGACTCTCTGGAGGAACGAAAAGACGTGAGACTAGCGCGCATTATGCGCCAGGATATGAAACATTCGGTAGCGGGCCGAAAACCTTGGGTCAATTAGTTCCTCTGTGCGCAAGCGAGGTCTTGCCAGGCAATGATTGACCTCAGCGAGACTGATGAGTAAGACAAGCTCAAAAAGTATTAGCTGAAGTTTTTCTTCTGTTTTTTTTCTTTTTCCCATTTAGAGCTGCTTGAAAGTCTTCTTTTACTCCATTATAGCAATAAAAAAAATTATTTTTACGATAAACTTGGACAGCACAGATTGTGTCGTGCGTGCGTTATTAATGTGTTATGATTTGTTCGCGCTTCATAAAGCCGTGCTTTTTGGTTGTTCTGAATGCGTTGTTTGTCCGAAACTCTTATGTGCTCGCCGGTTTATCACAATGATCAAGACAAGTTTAAATACAGGCAGTTCCCGAGAAAAAGAAAACCGTGTTTTTCGGCCCGTATAATTAAATATGCATTGCAAAAAGTTCAAACTCCGTTAGAATGTGAAGCTAGCGCATGGGATAGAACGGCTAAAGTATGAGAAGATGACGTCGCCTGAATTAGATTATAATTGAGAAAAATGAACTTTTTCTGTGAGCTGACGTCTGTCTAAGCCTAGAATATCGTCAAAATAATAAATTATACTGTGGACGCTCGTGGAATATATATCAGTGAAAACCACTCGTCAGCAAGAGAGGTAATATTCAATTCTTTCTTTCTGACAAGTTTGTTTCACTGAAATGAATGCTACAGGCGCCCACAATGTCATGTTTTTTTGTTTTTGATGAAACTAGGCTTACGTGGACGTCGGCTCATAGAGAAAGTTCGTGTTTCTCAACTATCTTTTGATGCATGTAACGTCGTGTTCTCAAAGTTTTACATTCTGTCCCTACTGCTAGCTTCACATTCTCGCAGAGTTGGAGAAATCTGCGACGCATATATAATTACTTGGGCCGAAAAACATGGTTTTCTTTTCTCTGGAAACCCCTGCATATTCAGGAGTGAACTGTGCGAGGAGTCTGCTTTAATTAGAAGTTTATATGGGTTCCGCTTCATCAAGGGGTGCATTTAGCGCCTTGACTTATTCGAGCTCCACGACTGCGAGGAGCAATTTGTGGTAAGTAAGGAAATTTAAGTAAGCTATAAATAAAGTTCCGCGTTTTCGGTTTTTATTTTTTTCAAAATTGGGCGTACTTTTTTCGGTGTTTATTTTACAATTCAATTTTCGTTTTTTTTTTTCGCTGTATATTTATGCCTACAAAGTTTTACTGTTGTTTTTCTTTTTCGGTGAATATAAAATAAACACTATCGGACACCGGACCAGATGATTCTTGTAGCTCTGATATTTGTTATCATGAAAGAATAACGCAAAAAAGATGCGCGCTAAAAATTATGCCCGCGAATTCCGCGATTTTGAGGTGTGTCCTGACGGAAGTTGTAGTCAGGACACACCTCTTTGAAATGTGTCCCGTCAGAGGGAACAGGCCCTCGTACGCTCGCGTCACAGTGAAGTCGTCATAGGGAAACGGGTCGCAGGTGAACTGGTCAAAGAGGGCATCTCGTTCTAGGTGAACTCGTAGTAGGGAAAGTGGTCGCAGTGACCTTCTCGTTCTTGGAAAGTTCGTCACATACCTTTTTTTTTAAGCGGGGGGGAGGGGGCTTTAATTTGCAAAGTGGTCGCATCGAACTTGTCTCAGTTTCAAACTTGGCCTCTCACTTTGTTTGTTTTGAAGGGGGCGGTTGTGGTCGGCTTTTTGCTGTTATCTTTACTTTCGACGTCCCTTTGTTATTAGACCCTTTTGGAAGCTTTCCTAGGTCGGAACTTACTGCTCAAGGTAAAAAGAAAAGGGTCACCCTGTAGTATGCAGACCTCCACACCAGGATGCTAAGAAGCGTAGCAGTTAGCGTTTCATTTGGGGCGTCTTCTCTGTTCTCTCTATCTACGTCAAAGGGGTTTTTCGAACTTGTGCCAACCAAAAATAAGTAAAGAACGAAAGAGCGTCGAGGCAGCAGAAAAGCAGGCGGCGATTCGGCGGCGACAACAGAGCACGAGCGAGACTGACTCGACAAGGTCGCGGGCAGCTGCTTATCTAGAGTGCGTCGTTATCTCGAAAGTTCGGCAAAGAAAGTTCGAGCGTCGCGCGCTCGGGGCGAGGATGAACTGGCACTTTCGAGAACAACAAAGCAAAGGGAAAGTTACAATTAGTGCGAGAATGAATGGGAATCTTCTAGAAGACCGTGACCGAGCGTTGCTTTCTCGGCTCTGCGGGCGGCATTATCCCCCTTTTAAACGTGCATCGTCCCGATGCAACGTAAAAGGAAAACAGAAATGGCTAAAAAATTTACGGTGAAACGAAATAAACATGCAGTATCGCAATCCTATCGTGCGTAGAACGGCTTGAGTCGAACGACGTGGACGACTTCGGGTCGGGTTGGCGGCGTCCTGATGGTCGGGTTCCGTCGGGGAGCACCTCGTAGTTCAAGTCCCTGCTGGGCGGCGGATGACCTTGTAGGGCCCGAAGCAGCGTTTAACAGCTTTCGCTTGAGTCCGCGGCGGCGAATGGGCGTCCACACCCACACCTCTGTCTCCGGGCTGGAACTCCACGTCGCGGCGACGAAGGTTGCGTACCGGCCAGCGTCCACACGTTGCTGGTCCTTTACTCGAAGATTTCGGGCTAGCTGGCGCACTTTCTGCTCGCTGGGTGACCAGCCGGGCGTCGTCGGTGCTGCGGTCCGTCGGGTCGTGGGGCAACGGGCGGCGCCGTGTCGTCGGCGCGCGGGCCACCACCTCCCGGTATTGCCGCGCCTCGGTTTTCCCGGCGAGGCGGGTGGGACAGGCTCTCGGCGGGACCTGCCGATGAGGCGATGCAGGGCGTTGTGGTGACGGCGATAGGAAACCGCGGCCTGGAGAGGGCCCCGGGGATGGCGAACGGCGGAGGTATTCGTTGATGTACCGAGGTCGCTCGCCGAGCGTGGTCGGGGGTCGTCGGGGTGGAAACCGCTAGCTACAGCTGTCGGTACGGGCAACGGCGGTAGACATGGTCAGCTTCCCGCAGTGGAAACAAAGCGGGCGTCGGTCGGCCGTTCGCCGCACGTCGGTTTTTCGCGGCGTGAGTCGCTCTGGTCGGACGGTGCTGCCGATCTTCGCGTCGTTGGGAGTACTGCGGCGCTGGAGGATCACGGCGTGGTGGCGTCGCAGCTTGGCAGGGAGCTTGCGGCTGTCGTCCTGCTGCGCGGCGGCGTAGGTCAGCGTCGGTTCCTCGGGAGCGGGCACGTCGACTGGTGGTTCGGGCTGCAAGGCCCGCTGTGCCGTCGTCGCGAGCGCGACGTGTGACGTGTGGCGTGAGACGTGGGGACGGCATGAGCACGCATGACGTGAAACGTATGACATGTGTGGCCGCATGACGTCGGAGCGACCCTCCCTGCAAAGGGAGGGAAGTGTGACGTGAAGCGGGTTGACATGTGGGGCGTATGACGTGTAGCGGCTCACGTGAGATCGGGACGTGTGACGCGGGACGTGTGACGTCGCGTGACGATCCGGACGGGGCATCCCCTAAGGGGAAGGTTGACATAAAGGTGAGCGCCTCGAATCTCCCCAAGGTGGGAGAGCCCCCGCATGATGGCGAGGGTGTTCTCAAAGGGAGCCGAGAGATATCAAGGTATCACTCGCGGGATCGTCTGGTTCAGCTATGGCTTCTTGCAGTCTCGTCAACCCACTTTGCAACACTCTCATGCCCTCTTCGTTCCGGTACAGGATCGGACGGGGTCGAGGTCTCGGGGTCCTCCTCCAGGCGGGTCTTTCCGGGATCGTGCGCTTGGCGACGCCCGGATTTTTTTACAATAGTTAGTCCCCAATTGGCGTTTTTCCTAACAAATTACCACTTGATCATAAGATCCAATTCATTTTTATTGGAATTGGCTTTAAGTCTGCAGTGCCTCACGGCGGGAGCAGACACAGGGGACTATTATTTTACATTCTTTATTG
>JAZHYW010037165.1:0-28756 GCA_037355805.1 Ixodes ricinus
AGATACAGTCACGATTTTTATTTCACATCACGAAACGCTCTAACCTGAGGAAAAACGAGTTTTGTTTTGCTCCACAGTAATATTTTAGCACTTTAAAAAGAAAATCGAGAATGCTACGCGAGCGGTCGACCGGTCGTGTGCGCTTGCGTCGCCTCGGCAACGGAGGTCTCGTGTACAGACCTTCGCACATCGTACCTTCGCTGCCTTCTGCCGAGAAATGTTCGCGCGTCGCAAGCATCAAGTTGCCGGTGATCGTTGCCCACCTTACTGGGTTTTCCAAACCGAGTGCGATGTCGTCCACGTATCGAAAATTGCAGTCGCGAGGATGCCGCCGACGTCGCCCTCGCGACGCCGCCAAAGCGGCCGTAATCACGATCCTGGAAGCCGCCATTTTTTTAAACTGTGCTCGTCTTGGCTTTAGCTAATTTCTCATCACGAATCCTCCTTGGACGAGCGCAAAGACTCTTTGCGTACGCACGCATATTTCCGAAAAATAGCGTGTGCTAAAATAGCACACGCAAAGCGCAAAACGTGGTTAGCGTTTGGCGCATGTGCAGTGAGAATGACGCAATTCTTTGCGTGCGCAAAGCTTTAGCGTGCACTATTCTAAAACTCCCTATTGATTCAGACCGCCATTTAGTCTAAAGTTACGTGACCGAAAGTAGAGGGGTACAGTGTCAAAATGTGGAGGCATGTCTGTCCCGGCACCGGCAGCACGAATACATACACGATAGACAAAAGCGCTAGCGTATCGCATTTACTGTCCCACGCAGTAGAGAGGCGGCCCAGGAGTCGAGCTAAAGTTGCGAAACAAAGACGAAACGGTACACCGCCTCAAACATCAAACAGCGAGGCGCCGAGATTGAACTTGACCACGGCGACCCAGTAGCGCCAGTCGGTGTTTCCTCTGCGGCCGTGGAAGTTCGAAAAACAAATTACAGGAAGATCCATTGGTGGATTCTTAGAAAATGCTTTAACATGACCCTTGGGAAACGCCATACACGTCCCCCCTTGGGAAACGCTCAAGGCTGACCCCTTCCCTTTTCTGTTTAGTTTGTCTCTTTTGGGTTTCGTTTTTGCTTCCTCTATGTTTTGCTGCCTCTTTTTGGCCTCGTTACGGGGTCAGTGGTAACGTTTGCCAAAGGGGGACGTGTGTGGATTTTCCCAAGGGTCATGCTAACGCATTCCCTAAGAATCCTCCAATGAATCTTCCTGTAATTTGTTTCACCCTGTAGAGAGCTTTGTTTAAGTAACTACATTTATATTTACAATATTTGCAAATGGTTATTAGTTCCAATGCAGGAGCCGACCAGAGCAGAACGTCGATGCACCACGTCACCCCGAATCTACCTGTCTCGTGGGACGCGTCAAGGATCTTGCGGTGCCAAAACGAACCGTTCTAGTTGTCGTTTCTGTTATCATTGTAGCTCGGGGACTACAAGCCCTTTTCTGCATTCTGCTTGTCCGAGTACGTCGACTCCCTTAGATACGGTCACCCATATAGTCACGGATGACAGGCAGAGAAACTGTTAGTGCAGTGGGAAACTAAACGTTTATTATAGGCGAACTTGTGCCCAAAACATAAATATAAAGAGGTTGCGTCCCACCCAGGCTTCGAAGGTCGGCGGAGTACCACGATCGAGCGCAAGAGCGAGCCTGTCCTCGGACCGCCACGCGAATCACCTTTTCTACCCGCGTGGGTTTCTCGGACATTTAGCGCAGAACGTTCGGTCCGTAGAACATTCGTACCTTGATCTGACGACAAGGTACTCGAACTTACGAGAACAGTAAAATGAAGAATAAATAAAAAGAGTGTCCGCTTCCAGAATCGAACTTGGGACCTCCGCGTGGGAGCATAGCTCAATAACCATTCCGCCACGCAAGCTTTTTTTTTTTTGGCATAATGAAATCACTATTGGTTTAACTTCATCAAAACACTCTACAAGTCTTATGTAGCTTCCCATATCAGTGAGCGGTTTGCAAAGGTTGAGCCACTCGGGTTCTGTATTCCGATTGGAAAACACTCCTTCCACCTGCTTAACCAGGTTGAAAAAATAAAACCACACTTCCTTCACAGTAGAGTCGGCATGGCGGAGAGCAATGCGCGACCTCCAGATATTACACAAGCATAATAACTAAAACATGTCGTACGGAACTCCACCATCATTACTTACAGTCAAAACCGTATGCCGGATTGCGTAATGCACAACTGTTTCTTCAGCGTGCGCTAAAACACCCCCCCCCCCAAAAAAAAAAAAAAAACTGCGTTTCTGCAAAATAAGAACACATGTTCGATGGTCTCAGGTTTCTTGCATAAAATACAGCCAACCGACCATGGCACATCAATACCCTTGACTTGAAGCCACACTTTGACAGGCAACGTACTATAGTGTAATTAAAAAAGAAAAACACTTTTACTGAAGGGGGTATAATCATCCTTTTTACTCTCTTGAGCACATTCTGGCCCTCCCTATAGTAAGTTACAGGTTAAGAAGGTAGCGGCAAATGCCCCTCAAAGGGATTCGTATATCCCTCCGCCACCTCCGCATCCAATAGCGTCCCATCGTTTCGTGACGTCGTGGCCAACGCGGGAGAGGGTTTTGCTTTGCTTTGAACATTTGCTTTATCTTTCGACTTTGACACAGCGTTGTGGAAGCCACAAGAGGGACATTAGAATTTTCCCGCTTCAGTGGAAACAAAAACGACTTTGGGAATTAGCTTCCCCCTTCGATGGATACAAAGGCCACTTTCAGAAACTCGGTTCCCTCTCTGATGAATACAAAGGTCGCTTTCTTAAAAAAGAAGAGAGGGGGGGGGGGGGTCGGAGACAAGCTGGCATCACTCTGCAGCCATTATCTATTCATTGAAGCGGAACAAGGGGTGTTTCCAGGGAACTATTCTTTCGACTGCGGATGGATCTGAAACGGGCGTATCACGATATCACGATTATGGGAGGAGTTTCTCCCACCTTCTTGACTTGTAATCGACTATAGGAACGACACTTCTATACAAGGGGATTGGAAATAAACTGATCGACAAATCCCGTGTAAGCTTTTTCTAACTGACTCCAGACAAGTATTCAAAAACAAAAAAGAAACGGGCAGACAGGAACAGAACTGCATCAACCACCTCCTACTGATATCCAATTAAACTTTTCTGTTCGCCGCCATGGGCAGAAACTAGAAACTAATTGGGGCTCCAATCCATGATGTGAGGGTGGTTGGTTAGCGAAGCTGTGGTATCACTTGCAACGGTTGCCTACTGCACTATACGAAATGCCGCCGCTGGTCGTATTCGCGTTTCTTTTCTATTTGCCGCTCCTAGTATTCTCGCTGCTCCTCGGGAGTCCTAACTATGCGTGGCCTATTCATCGCGGTGCTGCAGCAACAATGAAATCAGCTGCTATACTCCGTTTCATCTTACATTTAAGCGCAGCGGATGTTAAGAGCCATCGGAGCAAATCAGAAGCCGTGTGAGTGTCACGTGACCTTAGAGAGGGGCCGCAGCGACGCGCGGAAAGCGTATCACGGGCACAGAACGGGATTGGCCAAGATAGCTCGTAGTATCCGCTGCGTCCGGACGTAAGGTGAAACGGGATATAGGCGGGTTCTTTTATATATGAAAGGCTAGTGACGTCACTCCCCACATCACAAGCTGCCGTCGCCGCGGTAGCTTGGGCAACAGTAATCTTCACCGGGAACGTACGCGGTGAGCGCTACGTGCTCGCATTGTTTTCAGGAACTCCTTATCCTTCATTATATTGTTTAGGATGCTTGCTTTGCGCTTATTCTTTTTATTGAAACAACTGTTGTCCTGAATGTTGTATGCGTGGTGTTTGTACTTTTCGCTTTAATCTTCTGAAGTCTTTTTTCCGTGAAAACGCCGACACGAAAACACACGCGGGGAGTAGGAACGTGCTTCGCATGGTTCGCAGGCGCCGTTATCATCCATTATCCGGTTTGCACATCGCACGAGGGCTTCGAATGACGTCAACCCCTTTCGAAGCAGCTGCAAACCTAATATTTTCAGGAACGAGTGGCAGGTGTTCCTATTGGTCATACGAGCCTTATCATGTATCATACGGTTTTGATGCTTGTTTTGTGCAGATTCTTTTTATTTAAACGAATGTTGTGCTGTTTGTTGTATGCGTGGTGTTTGTACTTTTCGCTTTAATCTTCTGAAGTCTTTTTCTCCGTGAGAACACCAACACGAAAACACACGCGGGGAGAAAGAACTTGCTTCGCATTGTTCGCAGGCGCCGTTACCATCCATTATCCGATTTGCACTTCATACGAGGGCTTCGAATAATGTCAACCCCTTTCGAAGCAGCTGGAAACCTAATCTTTACCGGAACGCGTGGGAGGGTGTTCCTATATTGTTCACACGTGTCTTATCATCTATCATGTGGTTTTGATGCTTGTTTTGTGGTTTTGTTTATTGAAACGGATACTGAGCTGTATGCTGTATGCCTGATTTCAAAGGAGATATGCTGTTTTACCTTCAGTTGTTCGCCGCGAGTTTTGTGCTTACAACGCCAACAACACGAAAAATTTCCTTGGCTGGTAGAGGTATACAGCTTCGCTCTAAAAAGGCAAATGGGTGACACTCTTGTTTAAAAGAACGTTCTAACGAAGGGATACTCTTGGTCCCGCAGAAAAAAGATCATGAAACCAACTGCTTGACAAACAAAAGCGAGAGCCCCAGTTCCCCATCACGAACATGATGGAAGAGGTTCTCTCGTCTCATCCGCTCAAATTCAAATCTCCAAATAAACTTTGCAAAGACGCGATGAAATTTTTGAATATTCACGCGCGCACAATAGATCACCTGCAGTACGCACCAAAGCTTTGCAATCAAAAACATATTACAGACTGTCGCTCTAGCGAAAATAGACAGTTCACGCTTCTTCCAGCGGGAAGCGCGCCTGTCTAGGTAAGTCACTAGATAAGAGCTTCCTACAAGTATATAGCGACATTTTTGAAGTGCCGACTGCGTGACGGTGCAGGTTTCAGGAAGCGAATGGCGGCGCGCAGCAGAGGTTTGAACTGAAGGCCGCCATTTTGTTCCAGTGGAATGTGCTTTGTCATTTGTATTGGTTGTCGTTACTTGTAAAAGAGGTACCGAGGGACTTTAGTCTAGGTTGGTGGCGACCCCCGACCAGTAGGGTTTGTTTTCACGCTAACAGCCTAGTGGAACACCGAGGTAAGTGCACGGCACCCGGTCGCAACACACTCGTTTAAATGTGGAAGGCGTTATGGCCCACGCTCCGTGCCAGAAACCGAGGCATTTGCTCAAAATTTATGGCTGCTTCGCTGGTATCACAAAAGTTTTTTGCCAAATTAACGGCCGCACTGATAGCATACCTATCAGAACAAAACAACGCGATGTCGTCTGCGTATTTATTATCTTCATTTTTCGTTCTCTAGCTGAAAACCGAGACATTCCTTACATCTGAGAACGCTTAAACAAAATAGTTCCAAATAAAGGTTGAACAATAGCGGCGACATAGGGCAACATTGCCTCACTGGTGTTCGTACATGTATTGGTTCCGTCAACTCCTTGTTGACAATGAACCTGGTAGTGCCCTCTTGGTACGCCATTTTTACTCCCTCAAAAATAACTTCACCCACATTTACATGCTTTAACACATCAAAAAGAACGCCATGCTTAACACGGTCAAAGGCCTTTTCTAAGTTTATTTGCAGTATGGCATCTTGGCCCACGTCATCGTCGCATGTTTCTAAAACACTGCAGGCAACGTGCACATTGGTGAAGGTAGATCGGCCCTGGATGCCACATGTCTGGTGGTCGCCAACAAGTTGACAGGCGACACCCTCAAGCCGACGCGCTAAAATTTTCGCAAGAATCTTGTAATCTACGTTACAGAGGGTGATTGGGCGGTAACCAGAGACTTGGCGTAACTTCGCACAGTCATCGCTTTTGGGTCTTAAAACAGTGTACTTGCGCGAAAAACACCGCGGCAATGTTTTGCACTTGTCCACTTTAGAAAACACTTCCAGTAGAACGCTGAAGACAGTACATTTGAACTTTTTTATAAAATTCGGAACATAACCCATCGGGTCCCGGAGTTTTTGAGGTGAACAGTTCGTCAATTGCCCTCTCGACTTCTCGTAAAGAGAAAGAGTGTACGGGCTTTCTTTCTCCTCTGTCAACTGCGGGAAGGAGTCAAGAAGTTTTCACACATGGGATCCTTCCTTCCGATCCCATGCCATGCGTTCCAAAAAGCTTTTTATAGTGGTTGACAAACGCTTGCTTAATGTTACTTGGGCTCGTGCTTGTCACCCCGTTGTGCTCGATCTCGCTCTATCTCGTTACGCAGCGCGAACGCTTTTCTCATCTGCTAAACTTCGTTTTGTCGGTTTCTCTCCCATCTGATACCTTTCGAGTGCGAGCACAGACAGTTGCTCTCCGGTAACGATCCAGGTGGAACTTTTCCAGCCGTTCCTTGACATTTTCTAAATCTCTAAGAGCTGTACCGGGCCTCTCGCACTCCGCTCTTGACAGCGCTTCTAAATCGTTGTTTAACTCGCGTTCTTGAAGGAAGACCTTTCCATCGCTAGCATGTTTAACTCCTGCTTGATGATCTCCCACATCTCAAAAATATCGTCTCTCACGCTACCATTCCCAAAAAGAAAAAAAAAAAAGAAAAAACGTTTTTGAGAAGTTTTTTGTTTAGCTTCCAGAGGTCCCAGTTAAACTTATCCTTCCTCGGTACCATTTCCCCTATCGTGGTATAAATAAGACAATGGCCAGAAAAAATATATAAGAAACTGGCGTGACCGGTAGCTTCTTAACATTGTTGCCAGGGAGGCTGGCACATATATTTTGTCTAGGCGAGCGTGCGATGATTTTTGGAATTCTGTGAAACGGATCTCGCTTGTTTTTTATAGTTCCAGCTTCGATCAAATTAAAGTCTTCACTAAACTCACTCAAAATGCTGACACTTTTTTCCGTTATTCTGGCTCAGGCGCATTCTATCTGCTACCCAAAGGACGCAGTTAAAATCGCCACACAAAACGACCGCCCTGTCACAATCTAGAAAGCGTCGTAACCCGTTAAAAAAAGAAAAGAAAAACGGCCTTTAACCGTACTAGGCGCATAAACGCAGATGAAGCGCCACTTAATAAGAGAAAAAAAATCACACACGACGAAACACCCTTTCGTGTCGGTGGTAACATTTAACTCCGACAAGGGCAGGGACTTCTTAGTAAAAAGAAACTGGGTATCGGTTGTTTCCGTTGAGCATCATAGTGCTGATGACGAGAAGACTGAGTGACTGCTTTCGAAACGCAAGTTTTTTGCCTGCGGAGAACGCTGCCTTCGGCGATAAATACAGTTCGCGGAAAGCTCGTGTTACGCTTTTATTTGCTGCTCCGCTCGCCTCGTACAATAGATGTAGCGTCCTCGTTAAGCCTTATTGAGCTCGATTTGCTCGATTTGGGGCCTCCATAATAAGATGCAGGCGACGTAGGAACTTTGCTCCCCTGCTTTCAGGACGAAAGTTTCTCTCTTTCTGAAGGAACATAGGTTACAAGAGCGCTCCTTCTTCTAGGGAGGACAATAGTAACCCTTTTTTCTAAGAGTGCTCCATTAGTCTGGTGGTGTCGTAGAGGTCGGCGACATCAAGTTTAATCTCTCCTCGGGCATAGTCCATATATGCTGCTTTACAAGAAAAAAGTCCCAACCCAAATTTTCTCGTGACGGTCCCCAACAACGGGACGGCGACATCGAGCGACGGGGAGCAGGCGACAAGGACTGGCGGCGGCGTGGAGACGGTTAGCCGTAGAAACGGGGCAGTTCTTGTAGGGAAGAATCATCTGCTGGAGGGCGGGAAGTGTAGACGAGATTACAAAATCCGTTGTATTGGTATCCATGGTTTGATGGAAATTGTGCTGACTGACCAATTCGATTTCGACAGTAGCGACCAATATGGCAAACATCTTCGCAGTGGAAGAATATCGGCTTGTTATCGGGTGTTCTCCATGTCGCGGTAAGTTATTTATCGAGTTGCCGTTGTGCCGGTGATTGTCTGGTGGTGGTCGTAACCGCGGTCGTTGGTGGGTTACAGAAGCCCTACTCATTGCCAGTTGGATAACGCTTTGCACAACGGATATGGAAATGGCTTCTTCCGGGTCAGCCAAGGAACGGACAGAAGCTTCGGCCGGCATCATAGCTTCTAGCACGCGGCGAACAAATTTTGTTATGTGGTCGGGAGTGGAGCAAGTGTCCGTACACCAAGATGTTGCGGTCGTGTTGGGTAGTCAGACAAATTGGTGAGCGATGCGGCGACTTTTTGCCTCTTCAAAGCGTCGGCATTCGCTTACAGCCTGGTCAACCGTTGTGCAGTCCTTAACGATGAGCTGTTGGAACGCGTCATCAGCGATTCTCAATAGAATGTGGGAAGCACGCCTAGCGTCGAGCACTTCGGGGTATGATTTTCGGCCCAGAGAGAGGATATGTCTTAAATGTAACTCAATTACGAATCGGTAGATCATTGGGCGCGCGAGGCTTGCTTTCTTTTGGCCGCAAGCTTCCGGCCAGTTAGACGGCCGAAGGGGTCAATCAGCTCAGTCTTGCACATATCCCATGATGTAATAACCACCTCGTGCGTGAGGAACCACACACAGGCCGCGCCCTTTATATAGAATAATAGATTAGCCAACGTTATGGTTGTGTCCCACCTGTTGTGCGTGCTTATGCGCTCATAAGGTCGATCCAGTCCTCTACTTCTTGGTCAACGGAATTGGTAAAGATGCCTGGGTCCCTGGGTTGACCGATGACGATCGGCGGTGGTGGTCTGACTGGTAGGCTCTCGGCTTGTTCGTCAACAGGCATGCTTACGGTAGAAGGCGGCCGGCGGCTGCGGAGTTACAGGTCGATGAAAGAGACCGATTGGGGAACGCACCTCCACCAAAGTATTACTGGAATAATATTGATAAAGTACCAGGGTGACAAATAAAATGGTTTCCAACAAACGTCCTTGTCCTTCTGTACTTTTCACTGGCTGCCTCCTTTTTCCTTAACCATAGCAATATTTATTTTTTTCCTAGTACCCGAGTATCCCGGATAGGATCCTATGAAGGTAATATATATAAACTACCTCTTTTCCTTACTCAATTTAGGGTGTTTTTTTTGTTACTGGCGAATGTTCGATTTTTTTAAGCACAAAAAGATAGACATATGCATAAAAACCTCCATATATTATACATAAATGTCTCATTTATTTGTCACATTGAAGCCAACCAGGACTATGAGTAAGTGCTGATAATTAATCTGGCAGAAACAAATGGCTAAGTCCTAGTTGTACCTTTATAATGAACTTCAAATATATCGTTTTTTCGGATGTACCAATTTATTAATCAAAACCATATATTATATGCATCTTTTTAGATTATTCCGAGCTTTTTTGCTATAGTAACATTTTGTTTGTGATTATATTGTATTTGTTGAATAGCTAAATATTTAAGCTTTTATTCTCTATACAAATTATATCCAGAAATTCAACGTTGCAAAAGTTATCTGCAACCAAACATGGTAAATTGTTGTCAAAAGAAAAAAATTCTGAATTTCGTACCAAAAACAAATTATGAACAATTTACGTCTTTAATGTCGCTCAAAAAGCCATGTAAAATACTTCTTTGTTCTGCGGAAGGTATCTGATTCTGGTGAAGCTCCCGAATTCGCGACCTATGATAATTACCCAGAAAAAAAAATCCGCCTTTGGTCCTGTCGAAGTAAAAAAAAAAACGCGAGAACTAAACTTATGACGCAAAAACGGGTTTCTGTTTGACCCTAGTTTTTCCCAGCATTTATTTCTTTTTCAAACGTTCTTTTTCTAGACATTACCCCTTTTTTTTTACGATTTGAAATGAAATTGCCCCCAGGTAACCAACTTACACATACAAAAACGATAAGTGTGCCATCCTGGTGGGGTCACGCCCCAGATGTTTGGGGCCCAGATTCTTCCCATCTCTTCTACATCACAAAATGTATTGAATGTCCCAGCTCTGTACCTTTATCAAAGGAGCAACAAAAAAGACATGACACAATCGGCAGCGACCTATAGACCGACACGCGGCGCGGCTCTGTTTACCAACACGGCCGGAAGGCCGCGCACGCGCAAAAGCTATGTGGGCAGAAGCGGCGAGGCTCACCGTGTTTTCGCCGTTGCGTTCTATTGCGTGCGCTCGTTGTTGACGTTGTAGAAACGCTTCTAGTTTTATTTGTGCGCAGGGTGTCGAACCGAAATTTTTATCGGTTCGGTTCCGGTTCAGGTTCACAGATTTCGGTTCAGCTCCGGTTCAGTTCCGGGGAGTAAGAAATAACGGCTCGAACCGGTTTGAACCGGTTCGAACCGGTTTGAACCGCAAAACTGAGAATATATTTTCCGCGTTTCTTTGGTAATAGGCACTATTTCAACAGTGCAACGAGTGTCTAGCTTTTTATCATTCGTAGAATCCACTTTTAGTTTCAGGTAGAAAAATGAATAGCGTTATTTAATTCGAATGAAACAGTCAAATAAAGCTAGATTAACATATATGACTCAGCATCTATTTTTTTTACCTCAGTCGCATATATTTTACCTGAAGCTAAAGGTTATAAGTTTGGAGATCGCCTAAGATACCCGTTAATGCTAAAACTTTGCGTCGCAGTATTATAAGTAGACTCCTGCGTGCTCTTGAGCTTAGGAATTAATTACAGTGCATAAAATCATGAAATAAACACGTCCTCGCCGTATATACTGCGAAACCTAGTTTACAAAATACGTTTACAATATGTATGATAACGACTCAACTGAGCTAAACGCAATAATATTTTCAAAATGCCAAAACAGTTTTAGGACAGACCCTTTCAGTCTACCTTTTATAGAAACACTAAGCGGCAATAGCAACGCTTCCTTTCCTGACCAATTATCTTTAGACTCAGGACCGTTATGCATGCAAATAATCATGCAGAACAGAGGGACCTTTGTACTCAGATCGGATCTGGCCTAAAATAGCGCGTACCGAAAAGAACAATTTTGACATAGCTTGGCTTGAGGTTTATTCTTGTCAAGATATCGGTCGATTCAATTTACGAATACACATGACCCTTGCTATTTTTGATATTTTTTGTTAAATAGAAAAAAGTAGTATTTCATACTCTGCTCGACATTACATGTACTTAATTGGTCACTTTCTGACGGTCTGCGTGCGCAATCGTCATAGTTCCGCCACGCGCCACTGTGTACTTTGTTTTCGTGCAGCCCACAGACACATAAAATTCTTGTCCGTCATATAAAAGTAGAAACAGACTTCTATATGTTTGAGAAGTTAAATATGCGTCAGGAAGACATATGTTATTTATATCAGCTTCAAAATAAAACATTCGTTTAGGGTTCTCCCAAATCACTTCTATCGAGGACAGGCACGTAGCCAGGATTTTGTTTCGGGGGGGGGGGGGGGGGGCCCACCAATGAAAAAATGCTGTATGAGGAGGAGGGGGGAGAGGAGGTCCCAGCAAAATGAAAGATTTCGGGGGGGGGGGGGGGGCCGGGCCCCATGGGCCTCCCCCTGGATGCGTGCCTGATCGAGGATAAAAACGCCGGAAAAAATTTGCAGAGCATATATCAGATACTTCCGGGGTGCATTTACTTATGATGTATATCTTTAGGGTGATCGGCCCTTCATTTATGTTGTCAAGTCTTCAGGCAGCAATAAAATATTTTTTATTGTCATTAATAATTTTGACTGTATAAAGTTCACATAGCCGCTTCAGACTGACATGGAAGGATGATACTCGAGAATACACCATCTGTTGAGTCTGCGGAACACGCTTTTCTGTTCGCAGTTTGGCAGTGTGAAACACCGGGTCGCGGGCTACGCCAAAAGACTGTCTGATCACATTACAGATCTGAAGGCAAATACACGAAATGTGCAGAAAGAGGGATAATAAATGGTATTCTTCTAAACAACCCCACACTGGACGCCTTACTGCAAAAATAAATGTATAGAAATGCAGGCTTTAAACGTAAACACGTTTGACAGAACTCCGTCTGCCTGGGTCAAAAATTTGAGAAATACAGACCTTCACCAACCAAGTCATGAAGATTTAGGAGCTTCAAAGCTGATGACGTCGGTTCGTTCCATGAGACAGTTAATGCTTTCGCATTAAAAGTGAAGGAAGCAAACGGCACAACGTAGATGGAAACGAAGCTGCAGCTCTCCACGTGCAAAGAGTCGCCCCTGATGAAAATACCGAGCCGACTTTGAAACGTCGGACTCCTAACTGTTCAGGACTTGGTTGGTTATCGTCCGTATTTCTCTAATAGAGATGCGTGCAATGATGCTTCTAATTACACATAAATATCGCTAAGAACAGACAACATATTTCTAATTTAAATCACATTTGGACATCGGATTGCACGAGCTTGAAACTTCGCAAAATACTGTCTGGGAGGCTAAAGTTATATTTGGTTTTACGTGCACTTGTTTTGCGGCCTCATTCTACAACACTGTGCTTTATCAGTCATGCGCGCTCTAATATTTTATTAGGCTGCCGTATATCATCGCGCACAACTTTACAATTTGGACATCTCTTTTGCTACACTTTGTTTCAGCTTGAAGGGGCATTGTAAAGGGACGAAGAAAACCAAATGCTGCTTCGAAAAGCGTGCCTATCAGTGTCATACACGGGCGTTCAGTGAAGACATTGGTCTAGAGCGTCAGATAATAGCGACATAAAATTCTAGAGGAAGGACTGGCTGAACAAAGCCCCTTCATGTTTCAAAAGTTGCGCAAGGTGCGTCGATGCACGAGGCACGTGCTACGTGCATTTCTGGAGAAGATCATGGCGGAACTGCGCAGCACTGATACACTGAGCTAGAATTATGGTATATTCGGCTGGTCGCTTTTCAGCCTCTTGGAGCGCTCTGAAAAGCCGGTTTGCATTCGCCTGGTCGATGCCAGGCGCTCCAAGTATATTCAGCTGGTTCTTTCGGAGCGCTCTCGAAGCTCCGACTCTCGCCGTCCTCCGAATCGGAGCGGTTTGAGGCGCTCTGACTTGGAAATGGGAGCGCACGAGAGATCTGGCTGCCAACCGGTCACGTGATTCCAGCCATTCCGCCTTTTTGCTTTTGTGTCGGAAGCGGACGGCGAGAACGCAGCTACTCCGAAGAAAAAGGGCTGCAAAAAACAGCCGTCAGTCTCGACGCCGTCACCGTTGTGTTGTGCTCCCCGAATTGAGGTGAAATGTCGTTGAAACGAAGACGTTTAATGTTAGGGGTGGCACCGTCAGTGCTGCTGGCGAAGGTAGCGAGATAGCGACAACACCAGCAGCTCAGACGACGACGACGAGGGCCGTGTTTACGAAGCGAAGTTTGCCGAGTGCTTTGACGCAACTTGTACGGTGACCAAGGTCAAGGCCTATGTTTCTATACACCTTTGCAAGGTGATCCGTCTTAACCTCGAACCGCGCACCGCGCTCAGGCGGGCCCTACTTCCAGCCAGGACGCGCTGCTTATCGAACAATAGAGAGTTTTAGTACAATGTCTCTCCATTTTCCGCTCCGCTCTGAGGGTGCCAAACTGCGCATGCGCGGCCCGCTTCGCCGGAATGGAAAGCGGAGGTCCAAAAACGCGTTTTAGTAGACCGTTTTTCTTCAGCGGAAGAGCGTTTCGAGAGCGTTCGAAAATTCGCTTGCATAGCTCCACCAGTAGACGTTTATAGTACTAGTAAGACAACAAAAAACTAAACGTTAACACAAAGAATGTGAAGGGAGCGTGTTTCTAAAGGTAGTAAAAACGAAGGCGAGAATAATAAACACAAAAGAGTAGGCACACACCCGAAGAATATTAAGCTATAAAATATAAATATAATCGTTCCACCCTGTGTGCGAGTGAAGCCGAAGGTATAAGCATGAGCATGTTGATCTAAACGGTACTTGCACTGCACGAGCGCGCGTGCTGGTCAAGGACGCTGAAAAGCCGGCACTCGCTCATGTAGCTTCTGCTCCACTCGAAGTAAAACTGATACAGATTTATGTATTAGAAGTAGAAATGAGTATATACATGCATCATCATGCATGTATATACCCATCAAATTATCATGTTCACTATACGCGGCACCGCGGGCCTCCATGGTACGGGCTGCTGCCTTTCCGCGGTGCCGCGGCTCAGAGCCAAATAAATAAAGACTAAAAGACTAAAAATGAAAGAAAAGGACGAAGTTTGCGCATTACGAGTACACCCTTTTGCGAAGTACGAGTACAGTGTTGCTCAAGGCCAGCCCAAGGCACCAATCCCCGCGGGTCTCAAGGAAGGAGACTTGTACTAACGAGATTAAGCTGGCGAGACATCGGATCAATGATTTGTATCCCTCATGCCATGAAGCGCCGAAGATTCCTTTCCGAACGCGGTTTGCTGGAAATTGCCAACATAGAAGAGAAATCGTTTAGGAGGCAATCCCGCTTAAGCGGACCATGAAATGACCTTTTTACTTTTGCCAAATAACTTTTACATTAAACCGTCAACGTTCACTGAATGCCGAACAGGCATCCGTTTTCATCTCGGTTCAATAACTTCTACACAAAAAAATAATGAAATATCGACTTTTTCTCTCTCTCCAACTGACCGCAAAACAAGTTGCGGCGTAATTTTGACGGTCGTGACGTACGCTGGGACAGGAACCGGAAGTTCTCTCGGCTGTAGAATGGGAGCGTCAGCGGCGGCGAGTTGGGGGTGCGCCGGTAGGTTTTACTGCGCTGATGGCGCTGATGTCACCGACGTATTTTCTGAATCGGCGCCCCTCATCGCCGCGATTGCCATGGACACATCGCAGCTGAGCGAAATTCAATGAGATATTTTTCGCTACAGTGACAGCATGGGACTAGTCCCATACGCCGGTATGCTTGTTGGGAAGTGCGGCGAGTCTTCCGGTGAAGACTCCAGAAGTCAACCCAACTGTCATTGTTGGTAAAAGGCGGCCCGTGTCAGTCGTTTGCAAAGCGACGTAGATAGAAACAAATTGCCGCGGCGTTTTTTCGCTGCCTCGGAGATGCAAGAGCGAGCCGACGTTAAAAAAGTTTTGAACTACGACAGTGTCAGCAAGAGCCACGTAAATACCTGTTCACACTCGGAGCGTTCGCGCGCGTTTGATGGAAGTGCTGTATTTACGCTGTTGGTAAGCGCTTCGGGACCGATATTTTACGATTGCAACTCGATACTGACTTGACACTCGGCAAAGGAAGGTTGGACCGGCATTGCACGTAGCTCCCACGAACTGTTATAGCTCGACAGTGACGTGCAGTCGTGTCAGAATAAAAATGGCATACTAATAACAAAGTGTACATACCGTGTTACGAAGGTAATCCATACGGCGTTTATTCGAGCTCTATATCACACAAAACAAGAAGATAGAATCGACGGAAGTCCCTTTTCGACGAGAGTGTTCGTCAACACTGCCTCGGAAAACAAGGAAATGACAAAGGGAAGAGATTGACCTCACCTCTTAATCTAAAATTGAGGTCAGCGATCAAACTATAATACGGGAAGGGTCCACAAGGGTCGCGCGGGCATATTCCATTCAGCACGCCAGCCGGTCGTGGGCACTGTCTTGGTCAAGTACCGTCGAAGCAACGCTGCGGAATGGCTGCTAGGCCTATATCTGCCAAACTCGGTTGCCGTTTCAGCTTGTCTCGGGTGTTTGCGGATCCAGCGTTCTTGTTCGTCGTGGTCTGTTTCAAGTACTTTTTCTTGGTGCTTGAGTCGGGACGCGCGAGAAGAACACGTAAAAAATAAACGTTCGTTGGTCGTCGTGACCACGGAGACGAAGCGACGCTGTCGACCATGCTGATTTGATCGTAAAAAGGACAGCTCCGCAGCTGGCGGAGCTGGCTCTCAGCTTCGTTTACCACACGATAGATGGCGCTTGGCTCTCAGCATTATCAAATTTGGCAATTTTCGCCACACATCACTAATTATGCCACAAAATGTGGATCTGAATATTATTTAACAAAACTTTTAGGAAACATTTGCCGGCTATTTATTGTTTATGATCGCGGTGCTGGTGAGGTAGGCGCTTACCCAATAGGCGACGTGGATTCGGCTGACGTGCTGCAGTTCCGCGGATGCATAGCAGTGAAAAGGCAGAGAGCTTTCGAAGGAAAGAAGGCGCAAAAGAGTCCAGTTTTCTTTTAAAAGTTCTATAGCAAAGAATTTTTTTGGCTCCCTATTTTTGTGTTTTTGTGTTTCTTTTCACACCTTTTACGACACCCGGTGGATGAAATTCGATTTCAGAATCATTTCATGGTACCTCTAAAGAAGGACCTGGCTGCTCTGCAAGTGAGCCTCCAAATCCCAGCACCTGACAGATCGGCGCAGGGTGTTGCCAATCTGGCGAGACGCTTTGCATGAATCTTTGTCGACTGGCCTATCGCAACCGTCTGTTCGAACTTGGATGAGCGTTTGGATGGAACTTGTCGGTGTTCTCCAGTATTGCGAACCTCATCGTGGGTCACATCAACGAGAGGTTCGGCCACCTGCTCGCTGACATGAACAAACATAGGTGGTTGACCCTGGCGAAACTGGAGCTGTGCTCACAGGTGAGACCCTGCATGGTTTGTGTAAATTTCGCGTTTCCATTGATCTTAGCACAGCTGCTCTGTTTAGTAAAAGTTACTTTTTTGATCCGCCAATAATTTACGTCTTTACTTTTGTTTCGGCACAAAAAAACAACAAGGTGTACATGGGCAGTGTCAGGAGAAGTCATGACGAGCCGGTTTGTAATTTGTGAGTTTTAGTAGGCCAATTTTATGAGCCCTTTATGCTCTACTTTACGCTCTGCAAGAAGCATCGTCCCCACCGCGCATGCGTGGCCCGCTCTGAGTTGGAGCGTATAGTTAGCGGAGTGAGCGTGCGCTCCGCTTCACAACTTGCAGAGCGGACTGCCCTCAGCGTCCTCAGCGTGATCGCTTAGATCTCAAGATGGCTGCACTTACTCAATACGCGTCGATGTTTTTCACCGTGGCCTCAGCTTGAAAGAGGCCGAATCAAGAAGTAAAGCGTACGCCCCACGCGTTGAAAGTAAGCCATTCCATTTGAGTTCTATGTAACAGAAAAGAGCATAATCAAACGAAGTGAACGAGTATCACTTTGCAACCAGCACGGTGTCGGTAAAGTCGTCGCGTTTTAGTGGACCTTCTATGGCTATGCAGTCAGATGTACGGGAGCGAGTGCTTGAACGCCGATTATACCTGTGAACGCGCCCTCCTGTTGAAAATGCCACTGAAAGCCGACCACGAGCATAGCGCTCGCAAGCCGCACCAAAGAAACCATTCCTCTCAACTTTATTTATTCCTATTCGCTCGTAATTTTTGAATTGTTTAACTTTCCTCCGAAAATGTTCTCCCTGCATTTCCTTGGTAGATTTAGAAAATAATAGAGACTTGAATGCAGCCTTTTTTAAAGTGCATGCCATGCCTCCACTATTTTTCGAGGCCGCCTTATTTTGGTCAACCGTCTAGGGAGCAAGAGAGCTGCGTCATTGTTTGTCGCGGATGCGAGTCTAAATGTGTTATACACGAATGCTGTGTCAATGCTGGATATGAACTCGGTTCTGGTCACAAGTCTCGCACTAAAAGCGATGCCCAAAATATGGCGGCCGAATATGTTACCCGGCAGTGTTTTGAAAAGAGTTACCGAAAACGGTCGAAAGAATATTCCACGTCAAGTTTTGTCTGGTGAAAACCAGACAGGCATAAACAATGCAAAATTTATCTAACACAACACTGGACTTCTAAGCAATAGCGGTAGACTAGAACGCTTTTCAGAAGTTTCGTTTTGAATTCCGGCGTAGCGGGCCTCACATGCGCAGTTTGACAGCCTCAGAGCTTAGCAAAATTAAAAAAGAACTAAATCTTTTCTTTTTTTTTTACATTTACGATAAAAATTGTTTTACAGCCCTACCATAGAAATACACTTTATCTTATATGAGTAACAAGTTCCATATCACATGTTTTGGTAGTGATTAATACTGCAGTGTTGTAAGAGTGCCTTTTTTTCTTTTTATTAGGCCGTCAGAGACAAGGGAGCACCCCTGGACAACTGTTGGGGTTTCGTTGACCGCACAGCATGCCCATATGTCGTCCATCGAAGAATCAGAAGCCATACTTTTCTGGTCACAAGAGGGTGCTCGTCGTGAAGCACCAGGCAGTGATGTGCGCAGAAGGCATAATTTGTCAACTGGACGAACCCTACGAAAACGAGGGGCATGTTTTTTTTTTAATATTAGAATGCATACGCTGATCAAACTGGATCATATCCCAGCTTTTGTACTGAGCGAAATACTTGTCCAACTAAGCTGAAAAGAATCTAGAAATATTTAATAAAAAAAAAGATTTTCTAACGACTTTCGTTTTACTACTCAGATGTGCGTGTGAATATTGCATCTAATCAAATTACAGTGTTATTGTTGACTTCAGCATTGTAAAAGTAGCCTGTGTTGCGTGGCCTTCTGTTGCAAGAAAACACCGTAGCACAAGTGAGGCTGAAAGTAGGAGGGAGCTTAAGTCGAAAAACGCACTTTCAAAAACACACAAAAGAAATGAAACGAAGTGTAGCCAAGCAAAATTGTTTTATGTCATCCCCCAAGGCAGATACATACACTGCGCTCCACTGTTAATACGAACACGATAAAATCGCTTTTATTTGCAGTTTATTTCTTTGACAGCTGTTGAGAGAGCTGAAAGTTTGTCGTTAAGATTAGTGCCCCAAACGAGCGCTTTATTCCATACCAATAGGTTGCTGTCAGCCCCTCGAATTTAAGGTGAAAAATAAAAACAGGATATTGATTGTTCCCGCTAACAATGTCGCGCAGTGTACATAAACACGAGATACCCTATCATAAACCGAAGCATACAAAGAAGAAAAAACTAATTTCATTGGAAAAACAAAAAGTAGAGACATAAATGGAGCAGTGAGCACTCACTTTCACTAATTTGCACTGTCTTGCTGCCTAAGCCAAACAAAATATATGTCCGTTTGCCGACTGCTTTAGCCTTTAGGCACCGAGAAAGGCAGCAGCCCGTATTAAGGAGGCCCGCGGTGCCGCGTCTAGGAACACGATAATGTGATGAGTATGTAGTACATGCTTGATGATGACGACAGGGGTTGTTGGTATTGGGGAGGGTGGCAGTCCGATTCGCAGAAGTCCAGATTTCGTGGAGGCGGATTGGGCGGGTGAGCAGCGAGCCATGGGGATTTGGCACGCCGTTCGATCGGTGCATGAAGGAGCCCCAGGAACTTGATGGCGCTGTTGCTCACTCGGGTCCACTGGGGTCAAAGCATCAGGCTCCAAGGAGGTAGCCCAGCCAAAGTAGAAGCTGCCACCTCCGAGGAACCGAGGCCCAGGGCTCAGATTGAGGCACCGCCGTCGCCCGGTGTGTCATCCTCTCAACGTCGTCGTCGCAATCTCGCATAGAAAAATCCAACCCGCTGGCTTTAGATAAGGCAGCACTTGTTCCCACCGTTCAGGGGCCGTGAAAGGATTTCGGCCAGCGATTTCCCGAAGCAGCCAGAGGTTCTCGATCACCGTGAAACGTTTTCTTGAGGACGCCATTTAAAACAAAGTCGGCGCAGCCATCTTAGTGCAGCGAGGTTCATAACGGTCAAGCTCGCTCCCAAGCATAAAAACACCATCTACTGAAGCTTTACTGAGAGTGGAACGTGCTTCCTAAAATGGCGAGGAAAGCGGAGCGAGGCGAGCTTACGCCCCAGCACTGTCGAAATTGCTCATGTAGTCCAACATTGGCTAATACTGATATTATAGGTAGATTTAGGGGAACTTACCAGTAGAAATTTATGAGGCGTTCATTATACAAGGTTTGGGGAGCGCTGTGTGAGCCAGCCTTCATTGGCTTTATCACAAAAAGAAATATCCTTTTTAAAGCGTTGAATGTCTACAGATATAGCCTCGCGCTCCCGGAGCGCGCTCCGGAGTTCGCTAAGCCGTTTGCACGTGCCTGTGTTTTCTTTGTTCTTTTCTTTCTTCTTCTCTTGCTGCAGATACATAGGGTTGTGCGTTTCAGCGTCTGTCACCGTCTTCTGTTTTCTTCAACAGCTTCCCAACGTTGTTCGGGCTGATTTTATCATGCGGAGCTGACGCTTCACGCTCAAATCTCAGAGCGGGTCGCGCATGCGCGATGGCGACTCCGCTTTCCACATAGAGCGGAGCGCGAGGTGCCGAAAACGGTTTACTAAAACTCTCTAATGTTGCCAAGCGTCTCTTGCCGAAGCATACACAACTGAGCGCAAGAATAAATTAAAAATATATATATTTATAAAACATGCAGGTGTTCTCTTCGACTGCAAAAAACCACAAACAGTTAAATAAAATACGTAAACCAGCAACAAATCGAAAAATTAGAAAAATATCTATACTTCGTTTCACTTTATCTGCGAGCGAACCCAAAGCTATAAGCGCGAGACCAGCACTTTTTGCGTTTCTCCCCAGCTCGCGCGCTCGAGCGAAGCCGGAACGTACGGAGCTTTCGTGCTCGCGCTTCCAGCTTTGCCTTCGCTCGCACATAAGGTGAAACGAAGCATAGAGTCTCAAAGCTTTCATCAGAAAGCGCCAGAAGCCGCATGGCCATTGCATCAACGATGGCTGCGCTCGCGGCAGCTCTTGCTTCCACGACGTGCTGGAACAGAGGCTGCGATCGTTAAAAAGTCAGAGCTCTGCAACCCTTAAACATGACCCGTCCTACAATATTTGATGCTACGAATCTGAGTGGATACCTCCCCCTGCGTTCCGAAACAGTAAGTGTGTCGCTAATCCAGGCCGTCGGCGACACAGCAGACGCCGCCATCTTGTCATTGCGCACCCCAGTGACGTGCCCCTGGCGCACCCCAGCATGGCGGAAACGTTAGGCGGCGCCAGCATCGCCCAAAATGGCGGCGCACGGGAGCCCTTCTTGCAAACGTGTATAGGGAATATTCACTGGCGGCCATATCTGTGTGCGCGAATGCTGAGCGCGGGCGGATGGTGAGCTTCTACAGTTCTTTTGCAACGTGCATTCCGCACCATCGAGAGTGCCGGTCTTGGCAGGCTATTAATGTGAGGTCATCCTGAGCATGCGCTTTCAACAGCACCCACAAATATGGCGTCCAGTGAATACTTCCTATAGTGTGAACCTACACGGACGAAGCGGTAAGAACAAAAGTACGAGAGTTTTCAAGCTGTAATGTTGTCTGTTTTTATAGTTTCGCAGGAACTTCCGCTTGGCACGGCTGGCTTGCGTTGACCTAATCAGCGTCCGCATTGATGGCTGCCATTTTTCAAGGATTGACGGATGGATGGATGACTGAATACTGCTGAACCCTTTGAATCTGAGAAGCAAAAGTACCGCTAGAGGGCGGCTCGCGCCGTCCTCTAGTGGCACAGGCGACATTCTATGCGCTCGGCTTCCCGCTCTGAAAAGTAGAGGAGCGTTCGGCTGGGCGCGCCGATTCTCTCGCTCCGATGCGGAGGCGCTCCGGGATCTGGCAGCTCCGACTCGAATGATTGGAGCGCTCGGAAGTGACCCGCCGAATATACCAGTAGGACGACATGCTCTTCCCGGAAGTGGCGCGCGGCACGTGTCTCGAGCATTTCCACAACAATGTATGGCGTCACTTTTCCCAGGATAGAGGGGCTTTATGGCTGAATAGACGCAAGTGACCCCTTCTGATCCCTTCAAGCACGTGACTCTCACTCAAGATTTTGCTTGGAACACCCGTAAATTGGTGGGGCGTTCACATCTTCATAACTGTATGTTAATTTCCAACACTTAAGGAGATCGCGCATGGTTCTTGCACGCTCTTGTTTCGGTTCTCTATTGGTTCAGACCAAGGACGTCATCAACAAAAGAAATTGTGCTGAATATTCTGAACCTATTTCAGCAATTATGTTCAAAACACGTCGAATTTTTTTCTTTATTTTATGTTTAATGTGTTGCTAGAGTCACACTCACTAGTTATAGCGAACGCGATGCAAATTACGAAAATGGACAGAAAAGCTTTGCAGGGCCCCTTCAAGTCCAGACGCAGCCGATGCTACAAGCGCGAGCATGTGGTCTTGACCAGTGCTTGCACTGCAGGAGCGCTCGTGCTTGGCAGGACTGATGAAAACCCGGAGCTCGCTCTTTTAGCTTCTGCTACGCTCACACATGGGTCGCTAAACTCGTCAAGCACAACTTTGTGCCCGAAGTTTGCGGAACGTGCTGATTGGACTCTCGCGACGCTGACGTCGCGCCGAGCGAGGTGTCAATCATTCGAACGCTCATTTCCTTGAGAGAGGCAGAATGTAGCTAAGTTCATCGAGGCGCGCGTGCGGCGCGTGAGGGGCGCGAGGAGCCCGCTGATTGAACGGCTTCGCCGATGACGTAGCGCCCATTTGTCCCTACATCCCTACGCCAAGCTAAAATTATTGCTTTACAGATTGTCCCTAGGCGACCTGCTGACGCTCAAAATCCCTCCGAAGTTTGTGTAAAAAAGAAACCTCGTTTGTCGAAGTTGTCGCTGACGTCAAAGTGACGTTTCCGAACTTTGTGAGAGCCGTGGTTTGAGCTCGAGATCCTCGCTTCGGATCGAGGCGAAGTTAAACTTTGTCAACATGGCGGTGCCGTACGCTGCGGCCGAGCTTATCTTCCGCCACCGTCGGCGTCGCTGCTGAGACCACCGGGGACGCCTTTCAACTCCCCGACAACGACTTTCGGCGACAGTACCGGCTATCGAAAGCCGTTGTGCGTTGACTCTGCGACGAGCTTCGTTCGGCGCCCGGACTTCGAAGCGGCGGACAATCGCGTCTACCATGACCGTGGAACCACAAGTTCTTTGCGCGCTCCGGTTCTTCGAAACCGGTAGCTTTCAAGGCATGGTGGCGACTGACAAGCACCTAGTCAGTCTCCCACATGACTGTGGGCCGGGCTGTCAGTTTTTGCGGCTGCCATCGTTTTTTTTTTTCCTGCAATATCCGAAGAGGTACTAATAAGCTGGTATACAATTCACAATGTTGGAAAACAAACAAGAACCGGGATAATTCTTGGGTAGGTTCGAGTCTCCCGGCAGCCGGCAGAATTATTTCCCCGAAATTTTACTGGCAGTCGTCACTCATTGGCGGTCAAATCAGTTCATCGAACGACGTGTCATCGACAGATCGTTTCATCGGCACGCGATGTAATCACATGAGAGATTTTCTTCCGTTAGAGGTATATACAAATTAAACATTTTCACACCTTTATACATGTAAGTGGGGTGTCCAATAACTAACCCCCTGATGAGTGTAGCAATAGACCTTATAAAAAATGTAAATCTGACACCATTAAAAATGTGCGATTTTTTAAACACGTTTCTTAAAACGTGTGATAATGCACTACACCTTTTTATAAAGATGTAAAACTACAATACCCCTTCTCGTCAGACACGTAGCCAAGGGGGGGGGCATAAGGCCCACCCCCCCCCAAATCATCCATTTTGCTGGGGCCGCCTCTCCCCCTCCCCTCATAGAGCACTTTGTCATGGGCGCCCCCCCCCTAAAACAAAATCCTGGCTACGTGCCTCCTTCTCGTCAAGGTGTAATTACCACAGTACATTCCTTTTTGGGGTGTACACAGTGGCCCGGGACCCAATAAAATGACTGAAAAATTAGATTACACAAACGAGTCGCCGAAACAACACGTTGATTCTTGGCGAGTGTCGAGGCAACTTCGGCCGAAAACCGGCTTCAATATTGGCCGGATGTACGGTTTTGCGCCTCGTCCCGACATCCGGCAGGTATGGGTGTACCGATGCAAATACACGATTTATGTCTAATAGCACTGGCACCACTGATCTCTTATTAGGCTGGATCGCGGATAGAGGCCTGTATTGCTGAGGTCGAGCGGCACCACCGGCAGTCATCGCTTGACACGATCTAATGCATGCTATAGGAGAAACGAGAAAACTCGATTTTATTACGTCAGTAGGTTGTTCTCGATCATGAAACTTCTATCGTGTTTCCGCAAATAGCAGTTAATATTGTGGGCAAGAATATTAAACGCGTTAGAATACCAATCTTGTTTAAATAAACGTTGTGTGGTTGAGGGTCGAGGGCGACTGTGTTGGGCGTTAACTGTGATGTGTTTAATGAGACAAGGGCTACCGAGAGTTATTGTGGTGTCATCCGTGATCTCGGAGTCATCAGAGCTCAGCAAATGATAAGTTGGAAGGCCTTTACTGGGGACATTCGCATCGTTTTAACCGCTTGTACATAGTACTTCATGGTGAAAGTTTTTTCTTTGAACTGCTGTGAGGGCTTCCGTGACAAACTGAAACTCGGAGCGTGCCGTTCAGTCGCTGAACGTGCCGTTTATTTAGCAACCGAAGCAAGCGACGTCGGTATAGAGTCGGTGGTGCTCCGGCCCATTTATTTATTTTTTTATAATCAATGTTAGAACGTTTGACGAATGTCTAGTTGATCTCCAAGCACCCGATATAATCATCGCAGCACGTCATAAAGTACTCGCCCTCGAGCACCACGTACAAGCTTCCTATTTTTGTGTGTTTTCTCCCTTATGTCACATTCGTCTGGGGCGCACCGCACCGCACCGCGCTGCACCGACGGACGCGTCACGTTCACCTGGTCGTGTCGGTGCGGCTGCACTGCGTTCGCCTGGGACTTCATGCGGCGCGCGGCACCGGTGCGTTGCTGCACCAGCTGCACCGAGTATTATGTTGAGAACATCCCATTTAACCAGAAAACTGAACTGTTTAACATGGTTTGTACGCGACATCGTTGCACTATGTCCTGGGGTTGGAAATTTCTTTTTGCCGAGAAAATCAAATCCCGTGGTGCACAATGCACGCTGCAGAAGGTTCGCGCTCAGTGCAACTCATGTATTCAGAAACAAAAAATTATTATTTCTTGGAGCAGCGTCGTGAGGAACGACGCGAGCGTCTGTCATCATAAAAACCCGCTTTCTGGCAGGAGTAATTTTGCAAACGAAGTAGGTTTGCGGGATCACGCTGTCTTGTATGCGCCATCAGATGCGGAGCAGAGGAATCTTTACAACACAATATGTTTTAACTCCCCCCCCCCCCCTTTCATTCTACGATGCTCTTCCAGAGAATACTGTTCATTTCAAAGGGCCCCCTCGTCCGTTTGGCCGGGGGTGCCGATTCGACAGTTATATTTGTGTCATTTGTTAACAGTAATCCTCCATTTCTTTTATTTGGCACCAAAAAACAGTGAAAATTAATAAAAAGAAAAACTGCGAGAATTTGAGTGGTTGCCTCTAAGGCCAATAGAATCTTTCTTTTCAGATATCCCTGCCGTACACACTTGTAGTTTTATTTATCGTCAGATTAATAAGCAACATTTAGTCCTTTCAATCCTTCTATTCTCGGGGACAACTTTCATGAGACAGTCCAGCAACAACGGAAACATGTTTGGCTGCCTCAATGATGTGTACATGTAAAATGGTTCATCCAACAATTTTTGTACTTTCAGTAAATACCACTAAGAGCTAATCCCTGACGTTGGTAGCTTTAAAAAAATATCGTTTTTTTTCCGCTCAATTACAGACGCAGGAAAAATAAAGGAAAGAAATAGCTTTTCCCGCCTCAACTCGCTATTAGAACAAGCGGCGATGTTATCTGATGCTAATTGTATACCGCCAGCGTCAGAGTTCGGCTATTCTCATCTTTGATTGAACGCAAGCCAACACGAATGTTTGGCGATGCTAATTGTCAAGAACCCGAGCACTTGACTAGGGCTTATGAAAATCAAGATCGTCACGATGTCACGTGACTCGTTGTGAGAAGTCGTGATGGCATGTGATGTCACGATGTCAACAACGCTAATACATATATATTCCGTTGCAACTCCAGAAGAAAGGGCAAGGGAAAAGAAGGCCCGGGAGGAAGAAGCAGACAGAACGCTGGAGAAGAGAGGGAGAAATCTCCTCCCCTCTTTGGCGTTTCGTCTGCTTCTCCTCCTCCTCCCCGGCCTTCCTTTCCCTCGCCGCACCTTCTTGAGTTGAAACGGACTATAACGACAAACTCAATTTAAGCCGACTTGACGCGGTGAGTCACGCGACTACGTCACAAGGCCACGTGACGTGACATTATTTGACAGCATATCTTGACACTATGACGTCACGTGACTACGTGACACATGATTTATCGTAGTGCCAATACAAAAGCACCACGAAAACCCACAATTTTTCATACATTGCAATTCAGTATATGACAATTTGATCACTACAAAGAAATACAGCTGCCAATTTTAACTTCTCGAAACACTCATTTTGTAATAAAAAATATTACCGTGAACCGTTTTGAACCGGTTACCGTTATATTTTTTTCCGGTTCAGTTCCGGTTCAGTTCCAAGATGGCGGCGAAGATTTCGGTTCGGTTCAGTTCCGGTTCGGCTAAAAATAACGGTTCCGTTCCGGTTTTCGGTTCGGTTCGGTTCCGGTTCGACACTCTGTTTGTGCGTCGTATTTCTTGTCAACGTATGTCGTATGTAATGCCCGACTATTTGAGCTGGCTACCCGAGGTCTGAACGGCAGCGGTATCGAGACAAACTGCGCGTGGACGGCGTTGCCTTCGACGATCCGTACGCCGTAAACAAGGACTGCTTGAGTTCCGATATGAATTTTCTGCCACCGACGTCGATGGCTCACGTCGTCGTTTATGTAGTTTTTCGCCAAGCCAGTTCACGGCCGACATGGTGCAGGCGTACAGGTCTCTCGAGGCCGACAATTACTTCGTGCCGTTTTCCGCGATGCCGTCGCGATCAGCGCAGTGGATCAGCAGATTGTGGGTCTGCGGAAGTGTATTTACCAATTGATTGAATACATACAGCATCCTCGAGTCAAGGTATGATATTTTCTTACCCTCATGACCACAAGGCACGGCAAGCAGTAACGCTTTTTCCGTTCTGCCGCCGGTCTCCTTCTGCTTGGAAGCACGGGCGTAGTGAGCAGTGTTGTAGGCGTTACCGACAAAAAGTAACGAAATAGGTTACTCGTTACTTGCAAATAAAAGAAAAGCATCACCGACCTACGATACCTCAAAATAAAAGGAAAGCATTACCATTACCGATAAAAAGTAACGCACGTTACTTTTGCATTACTTTTTATTTATAAATTGACAATAACAGTGTTTTTCTTGTTTTTTGCGACAGCGTTTTTTGTCACTGAGACAAAGGGCGTGGGTGTTGGAGTTTTCTGAACTGGGACTTTTTACATGGGGAAAAGGCAAGCAAAATATTGAAGGTATGTGGAATGTAGCGCAATAATTAAGGACTTCAACTTATGTCCATACGCAGCCGAAGCTACGAGCTAATGGGACCAATCAAGCAGTACCAAAAGAGCGAGTCACTGGGTCTTTCTTTTTATGATTGGTTCAGGGATGGTAGAACACGTGCAGTAACATGAAGAACACCGTGATGGTGTGTTTTGTGACACTGTCAATTGGTCCCATCAGCTCGTAGGGTCGACTGCGTCTGGATTTAAAATAAAACACAACTATAAAAGCACGAAAAATATGTTTTTCTTTTTCAGGCCTTAGGAGAAAATGTAATGAGAAACGTTACTACTTTGCGCGCTATTCAGAAATAAGTAGCGTAAGTACGTTCCCCGCTACTGTCTTAAATAAAGTAACAAGTACGCTACACGTTACCGAAAAAAAGTAACACGCTACCGGCGACGTCATTACTTGTAACGCGTTGCCGCCAACACTATAGTCGGCGACAGGTCAAGAACGAAGTGGAAGCTCCTCCCACCCCTTTCCACTTTACTAGAGCGAACTCTGGAGAGAAGGCGACATCCTCTCCCTCGTTCGCTCTGCTGAAGTAGGAAGAGGTGCGATTGGTTCAATTGTTTGGGGGACGTTCGTTAGAAGAGTTAAGTAGCTATACACCGTTCCAAGTTGGAGCTTCCTGGGCGGCGCCATTTTAACGAGTGTAGCGCCGCCTACCCTCATCCGGGCATTTGGGAGAATCTGAACCCGCTCGAATGACCGACCGCCGTTACTGGACTGTTACCCTGCTCACCGGGTCACACCGATCACAGCTGCTTCTGCCGGCATGGCTGCCGTATTCGGCGCCCTCGGCTCATCGTCTTCGTCCATGGAGGAAAGTACTATCCTAATTGGTATGTCAGGCATGGGAAAAGTGCATCCTGCTTTCCTGGCGTCTTTTTGTCGGTAATTTTGGCGCGGTTCTGGGGCAGTCGTCGCTCCCAAACCGAACTCGGCGTTTCGGTCGCTAGCGAAATTGGGGATTGCTAGCGAAATTGAGGATCGCTAGTGAAATTGAGGATTGAACGAAGCCAGGATGGCACGAATTACGGCGTGTGAATTTGCGCTGAACTCGAGTTGCCGCAGCTTGGGGGCGCCGGGAACATTTAAACTAACTTCGCGGTTAGCGGCTCAGACCTGCGCTGCCACGTCTGCTTTGGTTGAAATAGTAGAAACCTCAAATTTAAATATGGATCGATACATAAATACCGAGTACAGATAGCAAGTGCGACAGATCAGGTTTTTCTCTCATTTGGAATCCACTGTACAATATTGGCACATTGATCTGCCTCCCTGTAATCGCCTCGCGTGAGGATATTTGTGCGCAAACTGTGTCGCGGCGTGTACCACAGGAGGCTGTGTTTATATATATATATACATATATATATATATATATATATATATATATATATATATATATATATGTATATATATATATA
>JAZHYW010037167.1:0-21665 GCA_037355805.1 Ixodes ricinus
CCAGAATGTCTCAGCGATACCAATCTCCACCATAACAACGCGTTGGAAGTGGCAAACGTAGGAGTACAGGCTGAGCTGGGTTGAGCTCCAGATTCGTCAAGAGTTCGGCTGTTCTCATATTTGATTGAACACGGCCATTCCTCAAATGTTTGCCGAGGCTTTGATTGTCGTGAATTCGAGTTCAGTGCTCAGGAATATGATAATAAAATACGTTTGCGTCGCTTGACTTCCACTGCGATTACGTGGTTTCAGATGGCGTCACGATTTCAACGACTCTGTTGGATCTACTAAGGCTAGGTGCAAAAATCATAGTACACGGTGTTTTAATGGCATCACGCTATACGATGACTTGGCGTTATGACGTCATTTGGAAAATAAGCATCTCTTACACTTTTACACACTTGTGTTTTGTGGGTCCTATCCATTGTAATTCAGGGGAACGCGTACCAGTTCTGCGTGATTGTTCACTCCGGTGCGTACTGTTGCAATCTAAAGAACGATGAACCAAAAATTGTTCACATTTTCACGGGTAACAGCAGTGTATTGAGTCGCAGAATAGCGCCGTCTGCATTCAGAAATGGCAATTTCGAAAGCGGGATCACCGAATTTTTGTTTATCAGCAGATGAACTGTGAAATCAAAAGACCTTCGCTAGGCGAGCTTCCCGTTTTCATCGCGAGGGGCGACCAACGAACGGGCGACGTGGGGTGCCCCGATGCTAGCGCCGCTTCCAGGGCGTATGACTTCCAGGATTTTTGACTCCGTTAGAGTAAAAATGATACACCAACCTGAGAAAAGGCAGATCACAGTTGTTGCGCGACGTGCCACGGGCTGCTGCCACTGCCTGCCTATGTCGGTCTTCAGGCTGCTGACGGCCGCTTATGCTAGGCCGCACAAAGCTGACATGCGCGCTGGTGACGTCGAAGATGGTGATAAAACTTGCTTGGGGCGTTGGTCTTCTGCTCCTGCCGTGTCGCCGTGAAGGGAGTGGTTGTTCCAGCTGCAGATAAGTCCAGATGCATCCGTTCTTTTCACTCGGCTCTGAGTCACGGCACTGAAAAAGGCAGATCACAGTTGGTATGCGACGTGCCACGGGCTGCTGCCACTGCTGCCTATCTAGCTAGGAGCAGTTTTCCTAGCTCACAGAACATAGTCAACCACAGCTAAGCCCGAATTCATAACAGAATATTTGAAATAAACGTTGGTCACAGTAGAACCAATATATAAGCCACGTGTCAGAATAACGTCATTTCAACCATACCTTTGCGTAGATTCAGTGTTGCTAGTTACCAAAAGATTTTCTGAAAAGCCCAATAGGATGTATATGCAAAATGTTCCCCCGTTCCCCACGCAAAATAATATATATATATATATATATATATATATATATATATATATATATATATATATATATATATATAAAAATTGCGATTACCACTCAGATAGCCTCGTGAAAGCCGCAGTTTAGGATATAACCGCCCGTCACAAATGGCTTCCGTGCGGCTCAATTCAACAAAACGGCGGTCCCGCTACGTAAACAAATGCCACGTCAAGCGAATGAAAGATTGCATGTCGTGCCGTTGCCAAACAAGAAAGAAAATTGTATCTATACGTTCTGCGTAGCTTTGTTTGGACTCTTAATTACGACAGGTTGTTCTCAATGAAAAAAAAATAACGCAGGAGCAAACATCAGAAGTAAAACCTAGGATTATGGGGCCTCGTTTTCTTTGTTTCTTGAGAAACAAATCAGACATAACAAACACGATTACGCGCCCCTCGCTCATTAGAAACGACAACCGGATAAACAAGCTTCTCGTCCCCGAAGATTTTACCGAATGAATCCGCCTGTACAAAAGCCGGTAGGAAAACAAACGAGACAACAGCACAGACGTGAGCAGCATCACCAAAAGTTAACACTCCCTGGAGCGGAACTAAAGCAGGCGATCGCCCCTTTTAATGCGTCGTCTGCTTCCGTGGATATTGCGTTGGACCGTGCACTGAATAGCAGACGACATGCCCCAGGTCATGCCGAAAATAAAATAAAAATATAGCGCTGAAGTAAAGGTGGCGTTCAAAATCTGTCATATGAAGTACACAATAAAAAAATATATATATATAGTACACCTCGTTGAAATAGCACGTGTACCGCATGGAATTTTCGAAAAAAAAATCTCTAATTAAAAAAACTGTTATATCTTACAATGTTTATGACAAATATAACGGTTTCTTTACCGAATTTGAAAGAAAAAAAAACAGCTTACGCTGGTTCCAGCTTCCAGCTGGATTATTGCTCCAGCATGCCCAGTTTAGCATGCTGGTCATGCTGGCTTAACTGGTCATTCTAGTTAAGGTGATGGTCATTGCCAACCAGTTACGCCAGTTTAGATTAATTCACATGATAAACAAGCCCAGAAAAGCCAACTCGGCATCCAACTTATTATTCTCGTACTTGCAGCCTGCTCACATGAGCCCAGATGCTACATATCCTCGGCGCTGACCCAGTACTAAGGGACGCAGAGACGGTGGCTCTCGGTGCGACACAAACAATAATATTAAAACCAGATTGCTTCTCTCAACAAGACAAATATTAGACACACGCCAAAACAGGCAAGAGCAAAAAAAATACTACACGGATGAGAGACGTGAACCCGAGTCCCGCCAGCGATTGTGGCGAAGAAAGCTCTGGCGTAGTCGCACAAGGAGAGGACATTCGTGTGACTTGGATGGCATTGGCGATATTCCTCGGCACCACCGTCATTCACGAGCCCACACACGTTCGAAGACATGAAGCGACGCCTCAGTCGGGACGTCCGACCTCTTCTCGCGCTCAACGGACTGCGTCTAGCTGTCTCAAAATCCAATTTCCTTGCACCGCCGTCAAAGTTGTCGCCATGCAGAGCACACTGCCGTCTAGTCACAGTATTGAAGAGGGAAAACAAATTAAGTGTTGCGCGGCCCGTGGCCGTGTATGTCACATACTACCGTACCTTCGAAATGGACCTTTTGTAGGAACATCGGTTCGAGAGTAAATGGATCTAGTACCCTATCTCTCTTCCTTCTGGCCGAGCAGAGAGGGAAGATGGTTTCTTTGTGTCGACTTCGGGGCAGAAGATAACACACGATGGGGACAAATGCGAGTTTGGAGGAGCCGTATCTAAGTCACAGCGGCTCAATGGGAAAACAGGATGTAGCTGACGTTTTGGGTGTTGAACGTTTTGGGCCTTTCGCCCGCCTCAAGCGCCCGGTCACCTACCAAAACGAGAGGACAAAGCACATAAAGTGGCCTTGTGCCAGCCCTTGCTGACCGTGGCGCGCGCGCCCGCAGCAAGGAAAGTTCGACCAGCTCAAGCCGACCTTTGCGTGCGCGCTCCCAGCAAAACCAGCTTGACCAGCACGATTAGGAGTTTGACCTACATTGCCAGCTTGTCTCCCAGCTTGACCACATTGGCTCCATGGAAGGCCAGTTTGAGCAGGTAGGACCAGACTGGCTCTCAGCTACACCAGATTTAGTCTAAAACCAGAATCTAGTTAGATCATCCTGGATTTTACTTAAACCAGACTGACCAGCTTAAGTTCTGGATTGCCCAGCTTAAACCAGCTTGATTACCAGTTAAACCAGTTTAATTACCACATTGAAAAGTTTGACACGCTTAATTACTAGCTTGACCAGTTAAATTTGTTTGCTGATTAGTTTTCAGTAGGGCACCCTTATTTAATTGGTTAAATCATTGAAACAAAGCTGATTTATTTTATTTAATGGGATTTTTCGCACCGTAACACTAACAGACGTTGTAGTCATAACTTTGAAGTACGCCAGCGTCGATAATACTTAAAGCTACGTTTTATGTATTATTTAGTCTGAACTGCTTTATTTTGTTCTGACAGTTCGAAGTTAAAATTTCGGCACAGACGCAAGAAAACAGACTTTGTGATTCTAAAAACTTCGTAACAGTACTTCCGGAGGATTCCGTTATCGAGCCATAAAACTGCGCATATTCCCAATTGTTTCCAAAGTAACAAATATATATTTCTATTCCCATGCCATGGAATTGCGTCTTAACTACATCTAGCAGAATTAATTAAATGAGAGCCTTGTGAGCAACTCTTGCCTATCGTGAATGATAACCTTCAACATTTGCTGCAATAGAATTCCGTCGTTTTCAACATTTACTGCAATAAAATTGCAGTAAACAACCAAATTTACTTTAATGGAATTTTGCCAAACTACAAGATGATTAACCAATATTTGTGGCATTTTTAAAGTCAAGGGCACTGCCTTTTTTATAATTTTGTTATATTAAGTACATTTTAAAGTTAAAGTACCTCCCAGAAAAAAAAGGTTTTGAGCCATATTTTATATGCGATTCAATCAAAGAATTGCCGTATAATCACTCATTTTATAGATCATTGTTCAACAATACATCCATTTTGGAAGCCATGTCGTATGGCAGTGTTCGTGCTTCTTACATATAAAAACAATAAACTGGTACATTTTGCATGTTTTCGGCCCCTAAATGAAACAAAGAACATACCAACGTAAGTATTAGCATGCCTCTTTATTATGAGGTAGCCTCTAAATGAGCAATACATTCACAAATACTATGATCTGGCGCACAGCCATACATAGTTTTTTTTATAAATTCGACGCGAAAATAAATAATTAGCAGCGTCCTTGGAATTACTACCTAATCTTGTCATAAGGAATGAATGTCATGAACGTTTGGTCATCCTTGTGCGAAAATAAAAGACGTTCATGATGGCTCAAATATAACAGTACCTTAATGTTTTTATTAAAATTTGAATTGCCATGTTAAGGCACCAAATTCGTTTATAGCGTGCTAACGCATCAATAATGCAAATATTGCTATACTGGTCCAAGGAGCGAGAACTAAAGGCTATAGTGTGTACATTGAGGTACTTGAACGTTAAAATAAAAGATCAAGCGCATTGCGTTATTTAGACAACGTTCTTGAAACGAATGGCAATAAGTTTTGGTGAACCAATAAATTGACATTACGTTTTAAGACGACGAATGACATGCACGGTCACTACAAAGTAACCAAATTCTCCTGTATATTTGAAAAAAAGGCTTACCTTATGTAGAATAATTATCTTCGATGTAAATTTACGTCGCACATTTGAAGTAAATTGAAGGGCAAAGAGCATCATTTTTGTTCAGCATAAAAAAGAGCGAGACTAACAATATGGCCAGACATGACACCCGCGGAACATGCTGATATACAGTTTCCCTATCCCTTTCGTTCCCCTATCTTCAGGAAGGACAGTTTCTGTTTCTGGTTCCGGTTAGCGGATAGCTTTTCTTTACTTCCAGCGATGAAGAATGTCAAAAAGTAGACAAAAGCAATGACTTAAACCTTCCACGTGACTATTTTTCTCCAGAGTAAAAAATAAGCAAATACAAGAAAAGAACGTGACAAGATAACAGGTTATTTCTGTTTGTAAGACATAGAAAATTTGAAACACAAAACATGACGGCAAAGGCCGATACACTAGCGGCAACTGCTACCTGTCGGCGCTGCCAGGCGGCACCGCCGTCCGGTGGCCCAACGCGAGGACGCCACATTGTCCCCCGTTTTGCCGTTGTTATAGTCACATGACAGCACTGCATCCTGTCTCAGGCACGCCTCCGCCGGATTTCCTGGACTTTTGCCGTCTGCTCCTCGTTAGGTTCTTCCGTTTCGGCTCCCATTTTCCGCATAAATCAGCGTCTAAACCGCACTCGCTGCCTACATGGCGGGTATCGACGATGACCTGGTGATCAGCGTGAATGGGATCGTTTTAGCCTGCACGTTGATCTTGCGACGTCGCGGAGCTCTGAATGCAAGGAGGCGCAGGTTCTGGTTCCGGCCGAGTTAGCGCTACCGAATCACCGAGGAGCAAGCCAGTGCTTCAGCCCCGGCTGCGCTCCAGAGATGAAGGCTACTCTCGAGAATTGGTGATAGAACTGGTTGCGACAAATGTCCACCAATTATACTGTCACACAGTTTTGAAGTACCGCTCCATTGTTGGGAAAGACATTAAGGGAAAAAGGGATCGCAAACGAAACAACGCTGCGCTCCTTCCAACGTGAAAGACGCGCGGCGAAGCGGCTTGCGCGTCGCCATGACATCGGAACGTCGCTTTCTATGCCACCTCCAATTGGCTTCTTTGTGATCGGCAAGAAACGGCGAGCCCTAAACCGCGTGCGGGCCGGTTGCTTGGACGGCGCCGGAGAGGAAACCACTGATGGCGAAAACTTCTTTGGAAGGCAGTCTGCAGCTGCCGACGGCGTGCGGCAAGCCTCCGCGACGCTAGTGTGGTTGGGTCTTCACCGCTCATTTTCTTGCAATTCGTACTTATGGTAACGCTGAGAATGGCTTACGTCCTCAAGCGTTTCTCCGAATCTTTGCAGGTGCGGTTATAGCAGGAAAAAATACATTGTTTTCAGATCCAAGGAAGATCATAAATTAGACTTCACTTATTTAGTTTGCGAGTGAGATTCAATATATGACTTGGGCCAAGGATATTGTTGGCTCTTCGAAAAAAACGCATAAATAGGTTTCTTAACGTATCAAGCCAAGACTTTGTACAAATGTGGCCGAGAGAGCTGCACTAAGAGTATCAACATTTCAACTGAACAACCCTAACTGAGTAAGAAATTACAGATCATAAAGTTGAAATCCCTACCTACGGCGTTCGTCTGGTTAAGAATGTTGTCTGATTGGAGCACCAACCGGCAGATGTTGGGTGTGCTTTCGCGTTGACAGGTTGGTGGTGATTGCACCGAATACCGCATTTTATAATGCCGGCTTCGGTGACGAGATTACTGTTGTTGGTGGCGTGTTTTGGAGTTTTCCATCCACTTTGAAGGCGGAAACGTCCAGGATTGTCCCGGAGCTCGGAGGTCTCCGTCGAAACTCCGCCAGAAAAAATCGGCAGACCTCTTTGTTTCTCTGGCACATACCCATACCAGAAAACAACCTTCACTCACTCATTTGGCAGTTAAGCACACCATGAAGATACCGTAGATCACAAACAACACGGATCAGAGTTGCAAACAAGAAAAGAGACGCGGTAACAAATAGGCAGTACAAAGCATACAACATTTAGCGAATATATTAGCCGAAAAAAACAAGGCAACATGCTCTGTTTTGTTTTGTTTTATACTCGTTTTGTGTTCATATTTTGTTTTCACAAAGAAGAATAAACAAATCATACACTGAAAATCGGTATGAAAGAAGAAAGCACTAGCTTCTGTCTTAGATACATCTGTCTGGTGGGCATCGGGTTGAGCGCGAAATGACAAAGGAACAGTACTTTCCGTTGTTGAGTCGATGCCTGTCTATGCCTCTCTAGTAGCGCCTGCTAGCAGCCTGCCATCTTACTTTCCGAGACCTGTCAGGTGTTGCGCCAGGCCGAGGACTTTCGGCAGCAGACTGGTGAGGTAGGAAGGGATATCAGTATTTGTTACTTTTAACTCTTCACACAGGTAAACTAGTTCAGTGTAATTTTGAAACACTTAATGCGCGTTCTTCGGCCAACTCTGTTTGCTTGATTCGTTCAGAAACAAACTTATGCGGTCCCTTCAAACAGCCAACGATCCTTTTGACTCAGTGTGCGTATTTTCAAACAGGTCTCGACATAAACGTTAGGTTTTATCTAGTGAGCATGATGTGGCACTTATATATATATATATATATATATATATATACATATACATATACATATATATATATATATATATATATATATATATATATATATATATATACATATATATATATACATATATATCTAACCAAATATCTGTTGTTACTAAGCTCTATCAATCAAATTCTACATAGGTCAAGAGTTAGTGTGAGGTATTAGTATTGTTGGAATATTAATTAAAAAAGAACACAACGACTAACGTCTGTACAAAGCACGGTTTATCCCCAAACTGGCCTCCGGCCCATCCCGCCCCGGTGTGTGCCCGTCATTTGCCCGGCGCGCTCTTTGTCGTCTTAACAATACCATTATACTATAAATATTAGCATTATATGAGTGCATAAAAAAAACGATGCAATTTATACAAGTTTTTAATTAAATACAAAATCTTTAGTGCACCACAACTATGTAAATCCTGCAAAATGGTTCGTTAGCTTGGGTTGAAATATTAAATCTCCCGTTATATTTGGCTGATGATTGAATTTGCTCGACTAAGAAAAATTGTATCATCAATAACCTAGTAATTTTCTGTTTTAGTATTTCAACGTGAAAAAAGTTTGCTGGAAACAAATATATTTATTCAATGGTGGGAGGTAATATAAAGCGACATTCCCCATCTTCCTTTAGTTTTTTTTTAATCTTACAAGTCTGAACTTCAATGTTTACTAATACTCTCAGTAAAGAGTGTAATTTGTGTTTGTTTTCAAGTGCTGAACAGTCAGGGGCTTATTCTTGTTAGCGCTGAAAAAATAATCAACCCTCAAATTGACTAGAACTTGAGCCTTCATTATGACGCATATACTTTCTTGTGACAATATGAAGTATGTAAATATGAAGTCGAATGCCGCTCCGATTTGGAATTTCTTAAATTTTACGTTGTGCATTCATGTATTACTGCAGTGTCCGAACAACCCCCCCCCCACCCACACACACACATATACACGCACACCAAAAATAAGGCTCAAGTTTTACTATATCAACGCGGATAAAACATTTATAATTTACATTCTGACACGTTTATTTATGAAAAAGCATTTTCAAAAATGAACATCCAGAAAGTCATGTCACCGTGCCGCTTTCGAGCCCAAGTGACTCAGTAAACAGGGCAATACCAAAATTTGAGCATCAAGCGAACTAAATAAACAAAATGAGGCACATATTTCGATCGCCTATAATCTAAACATGGGTTTTAAACAGACACTTCATGCCTCGCTCTGTTCTTAAACGATGCTTCTGCCGATTCGGAGTCCGAGAACGTGGTGTTGCAGAGCGTGAAATAAATGACGTCTTGGTTCGGACAAAAATCCCAAATGGAGAATTTGAGTTGAAATATGTGGAGCTCACTTCTTTTTAGAACAAGTTTCTGCAAGATCACTGTTTTTTTTAAATATTTTATTATAAGGTTTTTGTTTTCATCCAAATACAGTGTAAGTTAACAAACTACGCTTGCACATGCTGTTGCGTCGGGGTTTTCATAGAAAGGTACTGCAACTTTTTGTACGTTTATTTAAGGTTATGTGCACTTCGCCAGCCCATAGGCAAAAATTAAAAAAAGTTTGTATATTCTGGTTTATGGCTAACCAAATGCTTACGATCTCAGTTGCTGAAAAAGGAGTCTACTGTAATGCTAAATCTCTTACATATTCCTTCATTGACATAGCACAAAAGCAATAAATTACGCAATTAAAAAAGAAAAAAAAACCTCGCAGGGAACTTTACGGATTTGAGTTTTTCACACAGTGAAGATAATCAGGAACTCGAGAGAGGATGTCCAAGACTAGAAAGTGATCGATGGTTAAAGGCTCAGAATGTTGGTCAGTCCTTTAAAATCAAAACACGGGCTCGTGAGCTACACCTGCAGCGTACATCATGACTACGGTATGTAAACACTTGGGCTAGGGTGCTGTAGTTTAGAAATTTGTTTTAAGAGAGGCTATGTTCCCAAATCGAATGATACGGAGTATTCTGGCTCCATGTTTCCACCAATGTTGACAGTATGAAAAGTGGGTGGGAGTCTGTATCCAATGCTCGATTTTAAACAATCCTCTGTTACTATCCGTCGTGCATTGACTGTGCGTGCAGGATCGTGGATACCGTACACCTAAGTGTTATCGAGTCTAGGTAGTTCACGCTGAGGGCTCAACAAGCTGAAAGACCCCTCTGCATTTGTCAGCTTGCGGGTGACCATAAAGGTGCAACCTCAAGCGTAAGCATTGTAAAGATCAGAGCCTTCCTCTTTGAATCTGGCTTCCCCACAATGTGGGTGTCGATCAGGGGAAGCTTTCACTTGCATTGAAAGTCCGAATTATACCTACGCACGTAATATGAGGCAGGGGCGCTTGGAAGTTCTTCAGAAAATGTGAGTTATGCGAATTTATAATTCACTTACTAAGCGAGAAACATTATATTACCGTCAGATATGTATTAGTCTACTACAGAGTGCCTAGCTTAGTAGTGTTGTGGTTAAAAACGTCACCTTATATATACACAACAGTGCCTCGCTAAACAATATTCCATAACACCTACAGTGGTACATTGCGAAATATGAAAACCCATACAAGAAACAATACCTATTTTCACCGATGTTTGTAGATACAATTTTACAGCCGCTTCTATGACATTATTTGGTGGTTAATTCTCCCAACTATTTTTATGTTTCCGGTGTTCTTGCTAACGTCAGCACTTCAGCGGCAGTCAAAATAATACACGCTTTCACCGCCAGGTGACGCTACAAATCAAACAATAGTTAAACAGGAAAGAAGAACACGTAATTGTTGTTATTTGACTACCTATGTTACCTCACAAATAAGCGGGGTGTTCCAACGAAGATTGTTCAAAATCGCTAAGAAAATAGGGTTTTCCAGTAAAACAAATATTTTCGACAACAAACTGCCATCAACCGCGGGCTTCTGCGGAGTGCAAAAAATATACTAATTAGCTAAACGAGTAACTGAAATTTACTATCTTTATAATTGTGAAACTAAACATATTGTTTCAATTAGGAACTTTCTCGCCATCAACGAAAACCCTTAAATCAACTCACGTTACAAAGAATACAAAGGCACAGCCTTTTACGGCGTTCTAGAAAACGCTATATTTGAACGCGTTTCTAGGTTTCGCTTACCTAACAAAGTGCATCTTTGTGGCAACGGCCCTGCCTCCTCGTGGCTTATACGCGAAGCTACCACCTCGCCTCCCTCGTAGATAGGAAGGAAGCCACTCCACGTGCGTTGCGCGCCTCGGCCACATAAGATCGGGACCGCTAATGCAAAAACGCTTCCCCATAGGAAAATGAAACCTAGAACCGCATCCAAATTTAGCGTATATGTTTCCGGAACGCCGTAAAATGTTGCAGTTAACCTTTGATGCTTCCATATTGAGTTAATTTAATGGTTTTTAAAGATGCTCAGCAGTATTCTATTTGGATACATATCTTTATTTGCCCGAAGTAAAAAGTTGATTAGGACATTTTATTATTTGTGTTCTGCGCTGCTAAGGTTTACAAACTTGGACAAAGAAGGACGACACGCACACACAAAAGTCCTTTCGTGTGTGAGTGTGGTCCTTCTTCGTCCAAATTTCTAAACCTCAGCAGCGCAGAACACAAATGATGAAAAACCAACTAACCGAAACCCAAGCTTTTTACGACATTTTTTTGTTCTTCTAATTAGTATGTTTCTTTGAAATTCTGACGTCCGCCGCGGCTAACAATTTTTTCTAGTAACTCGCTTTTTTTTTCTCACTCACATTATTTATTGCTTGTTTTTTTAAGTCGTCGTCAAAATACCCGATATGCAGATGCGCATCTCGTGATCGCCTTTTTACATTAATGCGTAAGGCAACAAAATCGAAGATATAAGTAAAACAAAAAACACAATTTGACCGACCAATACTACTATACCCTTGGTAAATCCAGACCGGCGACCCACCCGCACGCTACATTTCATTTGCGCGGGTTATCCAACCGTAAGAGGGGAAGGAGCAGAATCGGAAGCAACGTTGCCGGTGGCATCTCGATTAATTTCCGGTCATTGCTTTTTGTGAGCTGCCACTTGGATAAAAATCGATCCCAGGGCGGAAAACGTCATTCATCAAAGGTCTCGTAGGGAAAATTCTACGAAGAAACCTACCGAACGCCAGTTTCATTAAGATCCGAGTTATGACCACATGCTGGCAAAATAAATAGTCATGACCTTGACTTTTTTCTTTTGCCATATGACACGTTTTTTGACGAACCTCTTTAGTAGTACTTTATTATGGCCTGCAGCGAAACTTTAAATGTATAATTGAGTCCGAAGATAAGAGCGTAGAACAAAGACTGCCTACTACGCCAGTTGAAGTAGTAGTACCCAACAAAATGAATTCTTCTTTGCAACTTCCTGTGCTCACAAGATAATCCAAAAGCTCCTCTCACCATCAAAAAAGGAAAATGACCAATGTTCTGAATTTAAGGCTGCACTGGTTGCCGAAGAAGTAGTAGAACATGGTTACCACGTCCTATTACGCCTCCTCACTAGGCGGGCAACACTTACAGCGACCCAGACTACTCCGCTACTTGTGTCAAGATGCATCTTGACACAAGAAGACGCCGCGTGGCTTGTAGTCCAGGGTGGGATAGGCACCGAATTTAATCGAACACTGCCCAACATAAGTGAGTCGCTACGAAGAGGTGGGGTGCACCAGTTGACACGTTACATGCAATCGTGGTTTCATAGCCGGGAATCTACACGTGTTCTAAGACGAGGGTCGCTGAGTGCCCTCTGAGATGTTGAAATTCGGGGTCAACGCGCAGGGCTGCTGCAAGCTCTGCGTTGGGTACTGCAAGATTTCGGGAGAACACTGGTTCACTCTAAGTATGCAAAGCGGATCGACCGCAGCACTGTTCGTGCCCTCAACGAAGCGGATGTCGGTCGTAAACTTTGAAACTTACGCCAACGGCCGTACCTCCTGGAGTGTGCGCTGCACTGTTAGAGGTCAGCGCAAGTGTAAGTGGGTTGTGGTCAGTCATAACAAAATAATTTTGTTCCTCAACGATGCGACAGAAGTGCTCAATGGCCAACCTCCCTTTTGTAATTTTCTCCCGGTGGAGGAAAAGTGAGAAATAGATTGATTATACATAGCGATTAACGCTCTTAATATTTTTATGATACGTTTAAATCGCTTTTAAAACTATTTTCACGGCTTATGCAAAGTTATGTAATTCCTTGCCGAGCGTTTAATGTAACTTTGGAGTTATTTTCTATCAAGTTACGTTTGTCTGAACAGCAAATTTAGAAAATAAACGCTTCCTTTCAGAAAAAAAGGAACTGTTAATTTTAAAATGGTCTTATAACTGTGTTTTGTTAGATTATAGGTTGCGTTAACGGAAGACTAGACATATGAAATAATTGAAAATCATATAAAAATTGTTTTAAAACTACAAACTATTACAAGCGCTAATACTCAATTTTGCACTTGTACTCTGCTGTTAAATTTACTAGTGCTTGAGGTGTCGTACATTTTGCTCTGTAGAAAACTGCGCACCACTGTTGTACGATATTCATCATGTAAGGTACTCGAAGAAAATCCAGCTATAAGCATTCACAGACAAAACCAAGCCGCTCTTTTCGCACGCGGAACGAGCCTTTCTCACGCGAATATCATGCATAGTTGCTCGACGAAATTCTGTACCAACAGTTTATTGATCAAACTTTAATTATTGTAAAGGATTAAACTTATATTGTCACTTTTAGTTTGGATGGTGTAATTTTTTCATATTAATATTCCTCTATAACGTACTACCTTGAAGGCAGGTTTCTGTTTGCTATTGCGGGAGAACATATTTAAGAATACATGCCGACAAAGGTAATTCATTATAACAAAACGTAATGCGATTCTAATCGCGATCATATTTTGCTCAATGCTGGCTACGCATATTATTTTAAAATAAAAAAAATATTTCCCAAAAAGTTTAATAACATTTGCTAGAAAATATTGCGCGCCAAGCGCCATGTAATTCCATCTGCCCAATTTAGCAATGGACACCTCAGGCGTGTGGCCAATATATACTGCAAATCAGACGTCCCAACATCTGATGTTTTGACATCAGATGTCAAAACATCTCGCACACTTTATGACAGCGTGATTACTATGGTCAAAAGCGTTTTCCTGGGACGACGTAATAACTGGAGTAGAGAATGCTTGCACTGTATACATTTAATGAACTAGAAAGAGAAATGGTTGACTTCATTCATGCTTCTGTAAAGTTATGTACTGAAGTGTTCGGTTTGTGCTTTTTTATTCAACAAACTACATTACACTACTTGTTACTTTTCTTTTGTGTTTTGAAATTAGTAGTGAAACTTATACCTCGGGCATTAAAGTGCCATGTTGAAATGACTTCGGTGTATGCAATATATTATGATTCAGCATAACGTTGTTTATGGTTTTGTTTTAAATCTAACTTTATTAGAAACGCTTCAGTTATCTGCAGTCCACAACTGTTTTTTTTTTATAAAACCTAAATTCATATACTTAAGAAGGAGATTTGGTAATTCACATTTGCTAACCATTAGAGATTTCCAGTTGCCACACTTTCTTTCACAATTCCAGTGTCTCACGTCACTTGAGGCCAGCTTCGCCGGATCCGCTACACGACTTCCTCCGTCGAAATGTGAAGTTTCCTTGCCCCTTCGACATTTTACATTTATTTGAAGCGTGTGGTCGTCTTGTTCATGTTTAACTTGGCACCGCCCTTTATAGTTCTTCAACACAAAATGAAGAACGAAAGATACAGACATATTGGCCAGTCTAGCAGTCTTTTTGAGGCTGGGCCCGAATTCCGAATTGGGAATATAAATGTAAGACATGAATTTTTCATGTTTCGGCTTTCGCATTCCTAGCTTGCTCAGCCTGATATTGTGAAAAAGGCCAGGCGGCTTTTTCAATAAGCATTGAAGGATAAAAGAGACGCCACATTGTGAAATTGGAAAATGGTGTACGTCAAGCGAGCCACTTGATAGATGAATGTGAAAAAAAAACACTTGAAATACTACGAACGAATAAGGTTCTACGCTAAAATATTTTTTATTTTATTTTGACAAATAAATTTTTAAAACGCTCTGTCTTACTGTCAAACCAAATTTATCGACGTTAATATTAAAAAAAAGATATCTGATTCTGGCAGCCTGCCTGAATGTAGTCTCAGTGCAGTTAATTTGAGAACTATCATGAACAATTTGGTTTTTGCACCTCATGTAGGAGCCGCATTTCATAATCGTTTTGGGAATAATAATAAAAAATTCGTGGAAGAACCTTTATAGACGTATTGGTCAGATGAACAATATATGAAGTTTAAATTACAATACCGTCATGTTGTATTCTAACAATATTTTCTTGACGCTACCTCATTTGTATATTTTATGTTGCTTTACACCTTGAGGTGCGCTTGCAATACTAATGCAATCAAATAACGTATTCCAAATTTAGTGAAATCAGCCACACATTTTAAGATCTTCTTGATGCTTTTTTATGAACTGTAGATGTAATATATAATAGCGATTTAAGAATTTTTTGCATCTCCGATTCGTAAGGATACAATTGATAAAATCGCCAAATGGCGTGTGTAAAAACGCGTTTTAGGTTCGGTCACAAAACTGCATTTTCGCTCATCGAAACAGGACAAAGATAGTGGAAATATTGTCACAAATGACAATTGATAAGGCGATGGTAACTAAAGAAACTAAACCTTTAATAGGGCGGACTTGTGCCCCCCCCCCCCCCCCACACACACACACAAAAAAAAGGAACAGAAGAAAACAGCGGAGCGTCGCGGGCTTCCATGTCGGCGAAACCACAAGATCGATCGCTAGGGCGAGGCTGACATCGGCTTGCCACGCGGAGCGCCTTTTGTAGCCACGTGGATAACCGAAACATTCGGCCTCGAACGTTCGGCGCGTAGAACATTCGGGCCGCGAACAAGCAACGGATTCTCGAATTTGCCAGAAAACTAAATTCCAATAATAAATAAGAGACGCGTCACTCCCAGGAATCGAACCCTGGCTTTTCGCGTATTAGGCAGGCACAATACGCGTTACGCCACGCGCGCGCTGCCTACATGGCCAGCTGCACGCGCGGCATTACTCAACCCTTTAAAAAGGGCCTTGCCCCGTTGTACCACAAAACAAAACGAAATAAATAAAAAGGACGGTAAACTAAAGCCTCATTTGGAACACATAACGTCCACAGTCCTATCGAGCGTAGTACGGCTTCAGGCGCACGACGTGGACGACTTCAGGTCGTGGTGCGCGGCGTGATGACCTTCTTGTTCCGTCGGGCATCACCTCGTAGTTCACATCTCCATGTCGACGAAGTACCTTGTAGGGTCCGAAGTACCGTTTTAGGAGTTTCTCGCTCAGACCACTGCGGCGAATTGGTGTCGAGACCCACACCCTGTCTCCGGGCTAGAAGTGGACGTCCCGACGGCGAAGGTTGTAGCGGCCATTGTCAACACGTTGTTGAGCTTAAATCCGGAGTCTGGCGAGCTGACGGGGTTCTTCTCCCCTTTGGGTAGCCACCTGGGCGTCGTCGCTTCCGTCAACAGCCGGTTCGTGGGGTAACATCGCGTCCACCATTGTCGTTACTTTGCGGCCATCAACCAGTTGAAAGGTGTAAACCCGGTGGTCTCTTGTACGGCCGCGTTGTAGGCTAATCTGACGTACGGTAACATCTCGTCCCATGTCTTGTGCTCCACATCGACGTACATGGAGATCATGTCGGCGATGGTCTTGTTTAGGCGTTCCGTCAGCCCATTAGTCTGAGGATGGTACGCTGTGGTTCGCCAGTGGTTGGTGTGGCTGAGACGGAGGATCTCCTGCATCAGCTGGGCCATGAACGATGATCCACGGTCTGTAATGAGGATTTTGGGGGCGCCGTGACGGAGGACATTGGACTCGATGAAAAACTTGGCGACTTCAACAGCCGTACCTGATGGAAGCGCTTTAGTCTTGGCGTGCCGTGTGAGATAATCGGTTTCCTTGCGTCGATGGTGGGAATGATCCATATAAATCCATTCCGATTTGCTGGAATGGGGCAGATGGCGGCGCAATAGGCTGAAGAGGTCCTGCCGGTCTCGTCGGTGGTTTCTTCCGTCGTTGACACTCGTGGCAAGATCGGGTGTAGTGGTGGACTGTCTTCCCAAGCTTGGGACAGTAGTACTTTTCACGTATCCTGGCGAGAGTCCTGGTGTAGCCAAGGTGTCCCGCCGTCGGGTCCTCGTGGCAGGCTTGAACTATTTCCTCTCGAAGACTAGAATTGATCACGAACAGCCACGCCGTGTTGTTGTCACTGAAGTTCTTCCTGTAGAGCACACCTTGTCGCATAGAGAAGGTTGGCAGTGTTCGTACGAAACACGATGGGGACGGCGCTTCCTTGTTCCTCCAAGTGCTCGAGGAGTGCTCGCAGCTCAAGGTCGTCTCGTTGGAGTGCTGCCATGTCGCTGACATTCAGGGCGCAAAGGAAACACTCATCGTCGTCGTCTTTGGTGCAGGTAGGACCGGCCTCGACTGGGGCCCTTGACAGGCAGTCTGCCTGTTAAGTGTTGTGCTTTCGGCCGGACTTGTACACCATGGTCATGTCGAACTCCTGCAGCCGTAGGCACCACCGGGCGAGGCGTCCGGAGGGGTCCTTCAGATTCGCGAGTCAGCAGAGCGAGTGGTGGTCGGTGACCAAGCTAAAAGGACTTTTATGCAAATATGGGCGAAACTTTGTTATTGCCCAGACGACAGCGAGGCACTCGTTTTCAGTCCTTGAGTAGTTCCTCTACGCGTTAGACAGCTTCCGACTTGCTCTATGCGATGACTCGCTCTGCCCTGTCCTGCATTTGGACTAGTACCGCACACAGTCCGGTGTTTCTGGCATCGGAGTGGATCTCTGTTTCAGCAAACTGGTCGAAATGGCCAAGAATCAGGGGCGTCCAGAGTCTTCGTTTGAGCTCGATGAATGACCACTGGTGTTCTTCTGTCCACTCAAACTTTACGGCGTCCTTCGTAAAATGCGTCCTTGGTGCAGACAGCTTGGTGAAGTCTCCAACAAAGCGCCTGTAGCAGGCACAGAGTCCGAGAAATCTTCTCACGGCCTTCTTGTCAGACGGCGGAGTAAATGCAGCTACTGCGCGGGTCTTCTCGGGGTCAGGAAGAACACCGTTGTTGTTCACGACGTGGCCAAGGAACTTAGTTCTCCATAGGCGAACCGACACTTTGTTGGCTTGAGTAACAGGCCGGGGGTCATGACGGCATGAAGCACGGCTCGAAGTCGTCTCAGGTGTTCGTCGAAATCTCCTGAGAATACCATGACATCGTCCAGGTAGACGAGGCAGCTCTGCCATTTCAGACCTGCCAGCACGGTGTCAGGGACACGCCGGAAGGTGCCTGGTGCCGTACAAAGTCCGAACGGCATCACTTTGAACTCGTACAGTCCGTCGGGAGTGACGAAAGCAGTTTTCTCGCGGTGGCGTTCGTCGACTTCAATCTGCCAGTAGCCACTTTTCAGGCCCATCGACGAAACATACTGGGGGTGGCGCAGTCGGTCTAGCGTATCGTCGATACGGGGGAGCGGATTCACGTCCTTCTTAGTCACATCGTTCAGTCAACGATGGTCTACGCAGAACCTCAGGGTTCCGTCCTTCTTCACACGGACGTCTGGGAACGCCACGCACTTCTTGAGGGATGAATGAGGTCGTCGTTGAGCATTTCCGGGACTTGGATCTTGAATCACCTTCCTTTCCTTAAGGAGACTCTGTACGGCGACTGGTGGACAGGGAGCGCATCGTCGTCGGTAACAATGCGATGTTTCGCCATTGGTGTTTGGTGAACTTTCAACGACGTGGCAAAACAGTCACTGTATTCGGCGAGAAGATTAACCAGTTGCCGGCGCTTAAGACCGGGAGCTCGGGGCAATATCGAGCTGCGGCGGCGACGTGCTCCTTCTGCTGGGACGACGAGGTTTCCTCCGCGATTGCAGTGACCACGGCTGGCGCCTGAAGCTCCTCGACTTGGCCCGCAGTGGTACCCTTCTGTTAGGTGCTGCGGCTTATCTCGAAAGTTTTTCACGAGAACAGTTGTTCGTCCTTCTTGGAAGATCCGTTACGCCTCGTGCGACGCCAATTCCTTTTTCAGGAGCAGTTGGACGCTGCCTTCGAGAAGAGCTTCGCCGCGCACGGCTGTGTCGGTTATGACGGTTACAGAAACACTCGACCGTGGCGGCAGGTTCACATGGTTGACCATAACTCGGAATCACGGTTGACGTCGTGTTGGTCTCCACCGGAGGCAGAACAGGCTTTCGCAGCGTCAACTGGTTATACACCACGTCGATGACGGCGCCACACTCGCAAAGAAAGTCCATTCCAAAGATAACGTCCCTCGAACAGTCTTGCAGAATGACGAACTTGACACGGCACAGTCTCACCGTGGATCTCGACGCGAGCAGTGCATGCCCCGACTGGTGTGATGAGGCGTCCACGGGCGGTTCCGTATTTGAGGGCCTTCCACGGCGTTGTCACTTTTCCGAGGCGTCGAGAAAGCCTCCCACTCAATAATGAGTAGTCTAATCCGGTGACAACGAGTGCCGACGCATCATAAGCGTCGGTAACAACGTTTAAGTTGCTGGGCACTGTTGGCGGAGCGTCGTTGCGAGGTGTGGCGTCGGAAGGGTAGGAGCGCTCCGACTTTCGTTGGAGGCTCTTTACGTCGTCCGTCCACGGCAACTTCATCTCCGGGAGTTGCCGCGCTTAGTTTGCCCGGCGGGACAAGGGCGACAGGCTTCCATCACGGGGTCGGTGCATCGGCGAAGCTGTATGTCGTGGCGACGACGACCGGGACCCGCGGCGACGTGCAGGCGGGGGAGACTCGAGGTCGTCGAAGGTACATCTTCTATCTCTTGTGGTCGCTCACCATAGCGTGGGCCTGGGTCGTTCGGGTTGAAGCCGCGCAGCCCGATTTGCCGGTAGGGGCAACGACGGTAGATGTGGTCGGTTTCATCGCAGTGGTAGCAGAATGGGCGTCGATCGGCCGTTCTCATTATGTCGTTCTTCTTTATGGCTGCTTGCTGTGAGCGGAAGTTTGCCCGATATTCCTGGTATCGTGAATACTGCGGCACTGGAGGTTCACGTCGGGTGGTGCCATGTACGGATGCGGGATCAGGAAGCTGTCGAACCATTTCGGCGTAGCGTAGAGCGGGCTCCTTCGGTGCAGCCATGCGATGGGTGCCTCATGCTGGAAGGTTTTGTGAAACCACTCTGACGACCTCGGCGAGTGAGGGGGAAGCCTGGCGATCAACAGGAATAACATCTACAAGCGCTTCCCGGACGATATAGCGGACAACATTCTGAAGGCTGTTGACACCTTCGGTGTTCAGGTTCAGTCGGGAAGATGCGACATTTGAAGGAGCAGGCATACCGGAGAGGCGGTGTTATTGCTCGCTGGGGCGACAGTGCGTGCTCGATGTATGTGGCTTCACTCACAAAAGCTTCGACGGTCGTCACGGTAGTGCGGACCAGGCCTTCGAAAACTTCACCTTTACACCGCCCATGAGGACGCGAATTTTCTCCTCTCCGGCGGCTTCCGGATTGATGGGCAATTAGGCCCAGGGCATCTTCCATAAGGCTTGTCAAGTTTTGCAGGGTGGCCTGCGCCCTTGCTTAAAGAAGCATTCTCGCTGCCGACGGTGAGGTTGACGAAAGTCCGCTTCAAATCGGCGGCGCAGGATCAATGTTGTGACAGAGGCTTCGTTGTTTTCAATCCAGGCCTCGCAGTGTCCTTCAAGCAAAAAGTACAGGTTTTGAAGGCACTGTTTTTCTGTCCGTCCGTTGTGGCGGCTGCCACGTCTATAGTGTTGAAGCCAGTCCTCCATATTCCTGCGAACCTCCCGTGCAAGCGTCGGAGTCAGGGGTACGACGGGCAGGTATACGTGGCGGCGGCGGCGTCGAGGTTCGCGGCGATTAGTTGTTTGTCGTTCGCCACGTTGGCCGTTTGGTCTTGGGTAGCGAAAGTACAAATTCCGGGGTATTCTTTGGGTATGGCGACTTAGTCGGGCTTCGGTAGTGTCTTCGTTGGGTTTTCGCGGGGTTTGGGGTCGGACTTGCAATGGGCCCTGGGAGGGGAACACTGCACGGACTCGTAGCGTTGCACCGCACTCATCAGAATGTCAAAATGACAAATGATGACGCTGCGCATAACTGCAGAAAGTAAACGTTTAATGGTGCGAAATTCTGCCCTAAACAACATAAATCAACAAGCGTCGAAGGCGGCGATATCAGCGAAGCAGCAGGATCGAGCGCTGCGGCGAAATCGATTGGTGGCTCGTCAAGCGGAGCTCTCCTAAGTATACGCGAGTGCTTCTGGATCAATCGTCATAGAAGGTTAAGCACGTAGAATATTCTATCCTCAAATAAGCAACATGAGATTCTCGAATCGCCTGAACACGACAATCTTAAAAAAAAGGTACCTCAGCTGCCAGGAATCAAACTGTGGCCCTCAAGGTGAAAGCCAAGCACGATAACCGTTCGGCCTTGGACGTGCTTGCGGTTACGTCAGCACCGTGCTCACGGCCTTTGTCTTCACATGCCGGGAAAGGCGTTCGATGGCGATAACAACTTTGGCTTTTTCCATGTGTGGTCTTCGAAAAAGGTTCAATTAGGTTTATTCCGACTATCTCAAAAGTGTGATTGGGAAGTCGTAATGGGTGAGAGGAAGGCGACAGTAGCAAGTGTAATCTTTGCGGTGCTGGTACGTAACATTATTTTACGTACCGAGATATGCTGCAGTACCACCAGAAAAACACGAGAACCCATGCTGCTGTAAGAGCGAGATACACCGGCGTCCAGCAGGTGGCAAACATAATGACTGCAGAATATCATTACGTAGGTGTTTAGGGATCATAAAAGACGGGATTGTCTCGTGGTCTCAGTTTTTTCCAATCAAGAGT
>JAZHYW010037168.1:0-66551 GCA_037355805.1 Ixodes ricinus
TATTTTGATTCAAATTTTTATATTTTGTGCAGCATGTTCCAAGAAGAACAATCCTTTTTATTTTAATGTCCTGACATGATTAGTTCCTGAGAAAAAAAATCTCAAAGAAGCGAGAAAGAACCACGAGGTTTTGACGATTGTCGTGTGTGGCGTTCTCGAATCACTCTCAATCTCTAAGTATTCAAAAGAGAGCATCGATATTTTTTTAGTGCAATATATATGCAAGTAGGTAAAACGACATTATAACTGCGTTTTATTATTCGTCGCTTCAATTTTTGTAAAAATCCCCAAACATGCCTCCGCGAACAACTGTGACCTAAATTGGGGATTTTATTTTGAGTCGACTATGTTTAGTATCGCTTTTAAAAATATTACCACGTGTAGAACCGTTCATTGCCTTCCAAATTAAGCAAAATTTGTGTTTTTATCATGTACGAGTACTGAGATATAATTTATGAAACTTCAGCACGCTGTATAAAAAAAAACATTTTTAATTTTTTTTTTTTCTCGCGTTGCGTTCTCTTCACACCCTTCTTTTAGCCAGAATACATTTCGTTAATAGTATTTTCCTTCGTTTTGAGTTTCAAGCCTCTAAATATGCTAAGAAAGAGCAAATGCCGATGGTGGGATTTGACGATTTTCGTGTGTGGCGTTTTTGAACCACTCTCAATGTCAAAGTATTCAAAAGAGAGTTTCAATATTTTTTTTATTGTGATATATATGCAAGTCAGTAAAACGACATTCCATCTACTATTTATTATTCGTCGATCCAATCTTCGTAAAAATCCTCAAACCTGCCTCCGCGAACAACTTTGACCTCAACTGCGGATTTTTTTTAGTGGACTATGTTTAGTTTTGTTTTTAATATAATACTACGTGTAGAACCTTTCATTGCTTTCCACATTATGTAAAGTTTGTGCCTTAATCACGTACGAGTACTGAGAAATAAATTATGGAACAGAGAAGGTTTTCACTTTTTGTTCAATTTCACCACGCAGTAAAAAAAGTAAAAAAAACAACATTTTTTTCATTTTTTTTTGCGTTGTGTTTTTACACTTTTTTTTAGCCAGAATACATTCTGTTAGAGTTATATGCACTAGTTTTGAGTTTTAAGCCTCTAAATGTGCTAAAAACAGCAAATGCTGATGGTGGGTTTCTGGGTTATAGGTGTATATTTTATTCTTTAATATAATAATCTAAGGGACGTTGAATAAATACTCATATAAAAAACATGAATGTCGTTAGGCGTATAATAACAAGTTTGCAATTCCAAACGTCTAAACACTATAAAATCGCAACTGCCGGGAGCGGGATTTCAGACAATTTCTGCCGGTGCCATGATTGGAGGGGCCTCAAGCCTAAACCCTATCCGCTACATAATCTATACTACGTTAGAAATATCAAAGTATAATATTGTAAAACATTAGAGTAGAATACGCTTCCTATTGGAAACCTAGATTTTTAAATGCGAAATTTTACATTTTTAATGCTAAATTCATGTTGATAACAGAACCAAATCATTTTTCAGCGGTAAAAAAGACAGAAATCCATACGCAAATCGCGGACTTCTAACAATGTCCGGAGCATTCTCATGTTGAGCGTGTTGCTATGATGCATACATTGGTGGCGTGAGCTTGCGAAAGAACACTTGACCACTTGTTCTGCCCTCAAGTTGAGGTTAAAGCAGTGTTGTAGGTGTTATCGAAAAATAAAGTAACGAAATACGTTACTCGATACTTGCAAATAAAAAAAAAACGCGTTACCGTTACCGATAAAAATAACGCACGTTACTTTACTAATTATAAATTAACACGTTTTGCGGTTTTGACGTTATAACGTCAAAACTGCAAATATGGTGCTTATGCATACCTGTATATATACAGGTATGCATAAGCACCATATTTCAAGAAACAATATGTCCACGCAGAAACTGGACATAATTACATTATCTTTGTTTATAATTTCACTTAAATGCTCACAAAAAAAACAATGATAAACAAAAAAAAAGTACATGGGCTCACGAAAAAAATTGAAGTGTAATTTTTTCTGTCTTGGGAAGAACATGTAACGAGTAACGTATCTACGTTACCCGTTACTGTTCTGAAAATGTGACGAATACGTTACGCGTTACCGAAGAAATGTAACGTATTACCAGTAATGCCGTTACTTGTAACGCGTTACCGCCGACACTGAGTTAAAAAAATTACGAAACGATTTTAATTTTGATGAATACCGCCCAGAGGGAATCATATGCGCTCAGAACCGACGAAACCCGGAACAGAACGATCAGCCGCGTGACTGAGCGCGGAAAGTGAAACGAATCCCATTCTATATTTTAACGTAGTCACCTTCCAGTTTAACCAATCTAAAGTATACCTTGGCCTAAAAACAAAACCAAAAACTCACCTGCAGAAATAAAACATAAATCTTCTCTCAGACAAATCCCCAATCGTAATAATTATTGCCTCGTCACAAGTAAAGCCTCTTTCTTGCGCGAGGTTTATTGACTTCTCAATAGAAATTGACTTCTGTGAGACAGGTCTGAGACATTTAGCTTGGCCGCAGATCCCAGTGAATCTCTTTTAAAAGAAAGTCTACTCCCGAAGGGTGTAACAAAAATAAAGTTAACTTTTATTTAAAAAAAAGAAGAAATGTTTTTGTTATATTACAATGCCGTTTTTTTTTCAGTCAATGATTACTTTAAATATATAGCGCCATTTTATCTCCCTCAAGTTGCCTGCCTTAAAAAAACAAATTCCTTAGGGATCATTCTTTCGTATGGGCGGCATTCAGGAGAAAATATTAAAACCCAACTGCACAACGCAAGCTGCCCAATTAAATTACAACTTTATAAAATAAGTATATGCCAGGTTTGATGCCCCATCGTCAGCCACGGTTCGTGGTAATCCATTAAGTGAAGCTCAAAAAAAAAATGACCGGTAGCTGAAAAGTTATATTAAGTACCGTGGTCATCATTCCCTGCTTTGTTTTTTGCCGGTACTTGAAAGAGGATCCAGTGTGCCAAGAACTGTATGCCAACTCAATCATCTCCCAGCTCTTTGATCATTTTTTCTTTTCTTTTTCGCGGCACACAGCCATTTTGTTAGTAACTTGTATCATTCCACTGTGCCAAGGTGAGTCTACTTTCTCAGCAGTCCCTTGGACTTGAGCAACTGCATTTTTTTTAAATGCGCTTCAAATAAAGTCAAACTTTCAAACAGTTGCTCAAAGCTTCAGAATACCGACAGAAAAACTTGGGGCCTGCTGGGTTAGCTGAGCTCCTCCAAGGCTACAGCGATAAACCGCTCAGTTTCACAAACACGTTTGTGATTCTAATGACCCTGTTATTTTTTAGCGTTTCTTATAAACCTTGACGTGCCTTATGTTATAGCCTTGAATTCGCAGATCGAATAGTGAAAGCAGTGCTGCTACAGAACAGTTTCAATTGACCGACTTTCCGGTCTACAAGGTTTGCATATGAAGATTTATCTTCTTTTTTTTTCTTTCGTTTCGCTCGCAGCGTGTGGCTTCTACCTATACGACCGGTTTTTCTAAGGGCTACAACTACTGTCGTCAGATGCATTTAGCGGATCTTATGCATCATCTACTCACCTTTACGTGACATTACAATTCTATCGGCGAATTGCGCGACAAAAAGCATCTCTGTGATCGGATTTCCACGATGGTCAGACGCTCCCTATGACGTCTATGGTAGGGTTAAGTCTGCTTTCATAGAAGGAAAACATTGACGGTATTGGTTTAAGACGAATGATATGACTTTAAATTTTCACTGTGCTTTTTATAGACTGTACTGAATTTGCGCTCACAACCAATTATAAGTATAGGCAAGACTACATCTAGTGACGCCATGGCAAGGCAAATCCTGATCGTGAGGTCAGGGATAGGAACCATGAGAAGGCGCCACCGAAACATCTCGGCATCTTCCGGTATTGAACCGAGAGAGCACGGATAATAGACCAAGTCGTGACACAGAATTTTGGTAATCCTTAATTACAGGTCGACAAAAACAATTTTGACGAGCCAGGCCTAACTCTGGTTCAATAGAAACAAACGAAAAAACATTAAGGAAGTTCATTAATTCTGGCTGAATAAGAGGCAGGACGTTATTCGTCCCGATTATCATCACGCTCAAGCAATCTGAAGTCGAGCAGTGTCACGGAATCAGCGCCCCCTTCCATCCTAAGTTCATTCCGGAGAATCGGAGTACCCGATAATTTTATTACTTCTCAACTCCGAGTGAAGGAGACACAGGGCCCATTCCCACATCTGGAATGGCTGAACCATTCCATTCCTCTAATTCCCAATCGTGAAAAAATGGCTCTTGACGGCGACTCTGTGTTACCGGCAAAAGTAGCATATACAGCTGACGTTATCGAGCGCATAGACAGCTGAAAAAATATGCGAAAACGCGTTCCCAAAGTACCGATTCCATCCTCTAAGCCGAGCGGTGGTCGCACAACAGCGCTTTGTGGCACTCGGTGGCACTGCAGGCGTCGATCGCCCGATCGAGCGTAAAAACCTCGCAACAGACGGCAAAATTTAAAACCGCCCATTTTCTTCTGGGAGATTACATGGCCATCGTGTTTGTTTGATGAGACCCTAAAGCCACAGTCGCCCCGCTCATGCTCAGGGGTGGCAGTAATGAGATTACTGTAATTGAACTACAGTAATTACATACTTTTGAGAGTAATTTGTAATGTATCTCATTACTTTTTGATGAAGGTAATTTAGTAATGTAATGAATTACCCTAGTGGCGGTAATTGTTATTAAAATCGTAGTTACCCTTTGGATATTTCTTGCATGTTTTTATTTGCCCGGAAATGAACAAAAAAGAAAGCAGTTTCTGCATTTGCCAAAAATAAAAGAAATAAAGCTTCTTTAAAATATTACGGAAAAGAAACGACAAATGCGGTTTTCTTTAGTGGCCGCTGGCTCGAGCGACGGTCGAACTGGGTGCCTTTATGTGCGCGTTGCTTGAAGGCACTCTAGGTCGGACTAGAAGGTCGTGCCACCTAAACCCTGCTAGCAGGCACGTAGCCAGGATTTTGTTTCCGGAAGGGGGGGCCCACCCATGACAAAATGCTGTATGAAGGGGAGGGGGAGAGGAGGTCCCAGCAAAATGGAAGATTTCGGGGGGGGGGGCGGGCCCTATGCCCCCCCCCCCCCCTGGATACGTGCCTGCCTGCTAGGTTTGTGTTGGTGTGACCAAGAATAAGCTTCCCTAAACATGGCGTTTTGTCCCCTTGAAGATTATCTTGCCCCGAAGTTAACATAAAAAAGACACAGCCCACAGTAATAATCAATAGCAAGGCATTGCGAACCCAGACGCATCCAGGGATCGACAGCGTGCTCAGTGGGCATTTCGGAAAAACGTGAACCCCCAACACGGACAGACCCAAGGTCAGTCCATTCAGTTTGGGATGGCATGTTGCTTTGTTACTTGTTACTTTGCAAATGCAGAACAGAGTGCGTTCTTTCTTTTTGTTTAGCTCCTCCTTTAAAATATATGACACAGTAATTTGAAAGTTTACTTTTATGCAGTAATTTGTAATTGTAATTCATTACTTTCGTGCAGTGGTAATTTGTAATGTAATTTAATTACATTTCAGTCGTTTTAGGGAAGTAATTAGTAATGCAATTTAATTACAATAAATGAGTAATTTGGCCACTTCTGCTCATACGTCATATAGAAAAGACACCGTGTTCGTTGTAGATGTGATTACATCTGCGGACAGGCCTGAAACATGTTTGCTTTATACATTCAGTATGTATGCTTACAATATGTCTGCATTTTTTTTTTTTGAGGACAATGTGACAGAATTAAAAAGAAACGCCTCAGACAGTCTACAGACTGTTTTTTGTACGATGTACTAGAACTGTGACCGTGGCTTTAAAAACCTCCATACTCCGTTCACCCCTCAGCTGACAGTGCGGTGGAAACTACGTGCTCGTTGGGCCAATCATGCGTCTATTCTTTTCGCCACGCGGTCACGCTCTCTTCTATACCCAATCGCGGAGAGCGAGATCAGGTGATGGGAGCGAGGCGGCTGATTGGCCCGGCGAATGCGCAGCTCCCACGACACTTTCAGCTTAAGGGTGAACGGAGCATATAGTTTGTGCGTGGCGCAAGAAGAAGCTATATCTTGCTGTATGCTTCGAATGGATGCACAGCGGCACCGCCAGTACGCTGCCAGAAGAGACTCCCGCGTAGACCTTTTCGAAATATCCGTGCACTCCGGAATCATTCCGACTCCGGAATCATTCCGCATTTTTGCGACCCCGGAATGGAATGGGAATGGAATAGCGGCAACGTTGAGGGGAATGGAATGGGAATTGAATTAGATGTCTTTGGCCCGGAATGGAATGGGCCCGGTAATTATTTTTTTTATTAATTATTTCTTGCTTTATTTTTTCCTTTTTTTTTTTGGGGGGGGGGGGGGTTACGTTTAGCTAAACCGAGCAAGTCAGCGAGTCAGTTTCTCAGAAATAAAATTAGCAGCGGGAAACTGCTAGCCCGTGTAAAGCCCTAACAGACTGTACGCAAAAAAAAAAAAAGCAATACAAGAAACAAGCGCCAAAGCAAAGAGCAGGGGAGGGAGAGGGTGGTGGTGCTGGTGGCGCCTTTCGCGAATGCGCAGATGACGGGTTTCACTTGTGTTCCACGAGAGCGAAACAAGAAACCAAGCACCAAGCAAAACAAACGGAGAGAGCGGCAAAGGATCAAACCTGAGTCCATGCATGGCTCCTCATCGTCCTTCTTGTCTTGCTTTTTCTTCTTGTGGTTTTTTTTTCTTTCTTTTTTTTGCGACGGCATGGGAAATGCATGCGCGCGCACAGACTGAGATCTGGGAACGGGGGCGACTCATAACTCGCAGAGCTCCGATAACTCGTTGACTCGCGCGCCGCCGAAAGGTGATCAGTTAGCGGCCGTGCAGTTATTGTTTTCTTATAGTTCGAGAAGCGCTGTTTAGCAGGTGGCCAACCCTGCCGCCTTCCACGTTCACTCGCGCGCACTCCTTTGAAGTGCGAAATGTGGGTTTGCTTCGGCATTAAAACAAAGCGAGATTCACTTCTCTCTCTCCTCTTGCGCTTTGCTCCGACGCTTGTTCTTTTATGCTGCATTTTTACGTGTAAGTCCGCCTTTTGCTGGGGCTTTGTTCCGATGCTTGTTTTTTGTGTTATATGTTTTACATTCAAGCAATTCAAGTGGGTTAGGGTTATAACTTATAAGCGAGCTAGATGATGCCCGCTCATTTCCTTTGACTTTAGTCTCTGGATACCTTGTTTCACCTTGCGATGGACCGCTGCAGATGCTAGGAGTCACCCTAGGCAATCCAGCACCGTGAGCTTGGTAAAATCAATGCTTTTTTGAGGCAGTTAGCATTTTTTTTTGCAATTGTCTATTCATTTCATAATGTCAGCTTCATGCTGTTTATGCCGGCAAACACAACGTACGTAACTGTCAAGTGCCAATTTTTACGTTTAAGAATTAGAGGAATGGAATGGAACGATTCAGCCATGCCAGGAGTTGGAATGGGCCCAGTGTCCCCATTCTTAGGAGTTGAAAGGAATTGAATTATCGAAAACTGTAATTCCCGGAATAGAATTGGAATGGAATGGGGGTGCCCATCCCGAGACACTGATTAAAACTACGGAATCATTTCAGCTCCGCGGCGTGGCATTCGCAGCACTGGTGAAAACATTTGGCCCACTCCCAGCTCCTGGAATGTCTGAACCGTTCTCTTCCATTCCCAAACGGGAAAAATTACTCTTGACAACTACATTGTAATGCCGGCAAAAGCAACATGAAGCTGACGTTGTCAAATGCGTAGACAGCTGCAAAAATATGCAAAACCCGTCCCAAAAATACTGATCCAACAAGCCGAGCGGTCGCAAAAGACGAGGGTAGCACTTGGTGTCGTACGCCGCAGAGGCGAATCGCGCGATCAAGCGTAAAAGGCTCACCTGCTGCCTGTGGAAGAGCTGCACTCAGCGGTGGGGGCGGACGTTATCTTCGGCTTTCTTGCTTGCCCTTTTCCATCCTGCGCATACTCACTCTTGTGCTTCCTCTTCAGATGGCGAATGAAGTTCGACGACACGCCGATAGCACCGTGTATAGTTTCATCGCACAACTTGCAGCGTGCGGCTTGTTTGTTTTCTTCCCGACTAACGTCGAAAAATGCCTTCCACGACGTTGTGACTCGATCCATCTTTTTTTTTTCTGGTCTTGTCCGAATTGCGATGTCCCTCTTCACGCCGATGGAGCCGCGGGTTCAAGCAGCGGACGGCACCACCGACCTGTTTCTTCTTCTGCCTCGGTGCTTTTGTCGTTCGCGCTCTGGCGGCGTCGACGAGGCAGGCTTCGCACCAAGAGGCACGACTTCCGGGCTAGTGCCGCATCCGTTCGAACAGACCTTCTGCAAAGCGTGCAGCGCCGTCCACGGCGCCGAAAGGAATGCCGGGAACGCTATGTACAACCGGTTCTAGCAGACGACAAAGGCGACTTTGGAGGCGACGGCAAGTGAGTCAGGGCAGGCGAGCAACTCCGGCACCCTCACGCTCTCTTCAGTATCACGTGGTAGATGCTATGGCGACAAGTCTCGGCGCGCGGCGCTTTGGGATTTTTGCGAAAGTTCTCCCCGTCTGTCCTCAACAGCAACGTCAAACTCGCGTCTGAGTGCTTCAACCAGGGACCAGAACAAGCGGCGCGAATGCAGACCGGACAGCCGAGACCTCTGCAGCAGCACCGAGTCCTCTTTCGCAGTGGCCTTCAATACCAGCGGTCCCGTCGCGTCTAGTGCGGTGCGGGGCTGTCTTTCTGCCGGTCGATTCCCTTCGGTCACGTGACACCCGCGAGCCCATTCCATTCCCACTCCCCCGGCCCAAAGGCATCCAATTCCATTCCCTTTCCCTTGCTCCTAACGCAGCCGCCGTTCCATTACCATTCCGCTTCCATTTATTCCTCCCAGCGTTGCCGCCGTTCCATTTTCATTCCCCCTCCATTTATTCCTCGGAGCTTTGCCGCCGTTCCGTTTCCCCTTTCCATTTCTCCCAGGGCTGCCGCCATTCCATTCCATTCCGGGCGGAAGGCATATACGTAATTCCATTCCCTTTCCCCTGCTCCCAGCGTTGCCGCCATTCCATTCGCATTTCATTCCGGGGCTGCAGAGGGGCGGAATGATTCCGGAATCAAACTACAAAAAAACAACGTCATAAAAAAACTTTTGAGTGAAGCCCCCCCCCCTTTTACTTCCTCCCCCCCCCGCCTTCAAATCTGCTTCCCTCAAGAAAAACAAAAAAAAAAATTTTGATGGCGGGGGGGGGAGTGAAATTTTCTTCCTGGTTGCTCAATGTCAAGGAGCATGACGCGCTGCGTAGCGTTTAGTACCACGGTTTTCCGTTCGAAGTATGGGTGAATGTTCTGGTATCAATCATCTGTTCAACGTTCAACACTGTTTAATGTTCAATCTCACAAACAAGTAGCAAAGCAAAATTGTCCGAATAACATCAAAACAGTTTGTTGGTATGAGAAATCTGAGGCCGAAAAAAATACTCTCAGTGTCGAAATGGTTCATTATTACTTGTTTTCCAAAAACAATGGGCAAAAAAAAAAAAGAACTAGGTTTGGTTTGTGCGTCGATTAACGATTTTTGTATGAATCGGTGACATTTGAGTGTTAAATGAATCGGTTTAATCTAAAGGGTGATACAATTGTCCAAGTGTTGTGAAAGTATAGACAGAACAGAATCGGTGAAAGTATAAATAGAACATAATAGAACAGGGGGAATCGGTGGCCGAGTGGGCTAGCGCACACCAGCTCGGAGCACGTGGAGCGAAAGCCCGCGCTGGAGAGCCCAGGATCCTGGGCTCAATGCCCACCCCTGCCCGTTTCGATCTGGATGAGCATCGTATCGGCGTGCGGTCGTGTACCACTAATGCGTGGTACACGTTAAAGACCCCAGGCTAGCGGTTGTACTGCACTGGCTAGATTTCTCATCTACAGCGAGTGACTCGTCGCATCTGTGAAACGGCTGACCAACTACACGCTGTCTAAATATCCCCACAACCCCAATTATTATAAATATAACATCACACATTTAGTTGACACACTGCTAACTGTACATCTTAATCAAACATTTTTATTTCGCTATTAGTTTCTTTATATATTCAAATGACGCAGGCTAATGACAGAACAAGAGGAGACAACAAAAAATGACTAAGCATTTTACTAACGTCAGGTTGACAGCATCTATAGTCGCTGGCAGGATGAAGGTGCAGTGGAAGCTGACCCACGCTCTAGGTCAACCTTTGACAGCAGTCGGTGTTGAATTTAGGAAAAAACAAATGTACAAATGAAACATGTGAGGTGCAGTTTCTACGCTAGTTATGTTACACTGATATTTACCTTGAGCCATGCCAATGCGCGGAAATGCGCGCTTAAATACAAAAATAAAAAAATATATATTTCATTTGTGATCTTTTTTATTTCTTTTTTTTTACATTTAGACATATGAGTCATTCTTTTGGGAACACATGTGGAAAAATTGTAGCGCCAACGTGACAACGGCTACTATGCCTATGCCCCGAGGCTGCAAACTACTCTTTGTCTTACTCTTTTCAAACACGATAATAGACCTTAAACAGATTCGCCCGCCATCTATCGGACGTGGCACCAACCTTCCTTCCGACGCCATCTTTGAGGAGACTGGCAAAGCGCTGTGGCCGTTTGCGGCGTGTGAAAGCACGACTGCTCTGTTCCGCTATCCTATTCAATGAGGAAATAAAATGAAAAACAACCGATGTAAAGATTCGGATCGTACTGTTTTCTTCTCAAGTTAAAGGCATTAAGTCAAAGTTTAAATAGCCGTAGCGCTTTCCTGTCTCTCTATGCTGGAAAAAGCGTGTCTAGCCCGTCCATCAAAACGCGAGCAGAATGGAAGGGCCACTGGAATACTCGTGTGTGCCACGCCCGAACACGGGATTTGGATATAGCGTGTACTGCTCGGGCGTGTATCACTACTGCGTGGTACACGTTCAAGACCCCAAGCTAGCAGTCGTACTGCACTGGCTCAATTGCTTATTTACAGTGGGTAACAATGTCGCCATGTTCAGGCAGACTAACCTCCTGCTGTATAAAGAACTAACGACAAATTTGACTTTTTGACTTTGACTGCGTTAGTGCAACTTCTCTCGTGCTACACGAGAAAGAAAAAATGTGTTAAATTTTCGGTGGAGTAGGAAGCAAAAAAGAAGAAAGAGAATATTTCTCTGAAGTGGGGTTCGTACTAGAAGAGGAAGAAAAAGAAAATCAGTTGTTAATCCCACGGTGTGTATGGCTTTTTATTTATGTGTACGTTCCGACAACGAGATGGCGATAGATCTCACGTGGTACGGCGCAGCGTAAGAAAAGGAAACAGACAGGACGAAAATAACTGCACACAAAGAAGAAAAAGAGACGAGCACGAGGATGCTCAGGTAACATCCACGGGCTCCTGACGGACTGAGCTTTGCCCGTGGCCTCACGTGATCTTTACACCGGCTGGGGCGAACTTGAGCCAGACGGGATGTCTGCCGCCGCCATCAACCACCTGGGGCGTGAAAAGCGGACCGGGAAAGAAGCGGAATCTAAAACGTCGAACGCAACGAAAGACGCCACGCGAAAGAACTCTCCTGAGTTGTAGGTTTAGACTAATAAACAGTTCGTGTTGGGTTAAACCTTCCGGTTGTCAGTAAACAACAGGGTGCCCTCAAATGAAAACACATTCGTGTTGAATCGTGTAAGAGCATTTAGAATATCTATCGATTACGGTGCTGAACTTGCATCGCTCGAAGAACTTCCTTTTTGTGAGCGCCTTCCTGCTTGAGTTTGCTGGAAACACAGCCACTTCGATCCGAGGCAATCGATGATAGCGTTGGTGACATCAACAAGTACGCGACTCACACAGCACTGGTGAACACCAATGTTTTCGTCGCTCCCGACGGTTCCCTGGAAGCCGTCAGCGGCGTAGAAGAGTAGAGCTGCGAGGACTTGTTGTTCGACCGTCAGCACACGGGGCCCTTCGCGACGCCGCTGGAGCTTTCCGCGAAGCTGGTCGCACAGCCAGCGAGTCACCCCTTTGGTCAGCCGGTATTCGCCCACAAACCTCGCATCGCTCGTCTCGAAAGCATCCCGGTGATCTCTAAAAACTCGATCGGCTGGCGAACCCAACAGTAGAGATGCATATGTTACGGTCGCCATCTTTTACGATGCAGAACGATCTCCGGCTTCGTCTCGACCACTCAGTTAACTTCATCGTCAAAGTGCATCGTGACGACATTTTGACGTCACCGCCGACTGCATCACTTTACGAGCATAGCTCGAACTGCATAGGGAAAAACTACATTTCAGCGTCATGTGACGTGACCCAAGAGAATAGCCAATCAGTGCCCGATTCAGTTTTCTACATCATTTAGTTTGCGTTCCTGCAAAGATAGACTGTACTATTCATGCTCCTAAAAAGAACACCCCCGCGTTAGTGCTGTGTGCTTTTACAGGGCTCTTAAACCTTTCCTAATATATGACAAATTGCACAAGGGCATGAATTGCTCATGATATTTACATGTAACCACAGCAAGCATCTATTATATTATGTGATTTTTTGGCAGCTCGATGTTGGCTATACTTCGTTTCACTTTATCTGCGAGCAAAGCCGAAGCTAGAAGCCTGAGACCAGCGCTTTTTGCGTTTCTCCCCAGCTCGCGCGCTCGAGCAAAGCCTGAACGCACGGAGCTTTCGTGCTCCGTGCGTTCAGATCGAGGTGGACTCCAAGAGGTCCGAAAAGAACCGGCGTTTTGCTCATACAGTCAATTGGGACCTTTATAGGAGACACCTGGAAAACAACCAAGCGGAATCCTTTGCGACAGCAATGCTAGATGCATTGAACGCGGCTACAACCAGATCTAACATACCTGCCGATGCACCTACCCCGGACATTCACCTCTTGAATCTCTGGGCTAGAAGACTCCGTGCGCTGCAGCGATATAGGAGGGGCCCAAAGACACCGGCGGCACTCAGAGAGGTCACCAGACACACCATTGCGGCACGCAAACACGCGATATATTTGGACAGAAACGATGGCTGGATTACAGTGCGTCCTTGTCGGAGAAAACTTCAGTAAAGAAACTGTGGGCAACCAGCAGATCCATGCTGGGACAAAAGAGGGAACAGAAGGCCCCTCTAACCCTGGCGCTAAAAACTGACACTTCGGTAGAAGACCTCGCAGATGCGGCCGTAGACCAATTCTTCCCGCAGCCCATTGCTACGACAACAAACTCAATACCCGTGCTGGCTAACTCAGCGGATCCGATGGACCAACCCTTTACCCTGGGCGAATTGGAAACGGCACTCCACAACGGGAAGGCACACAGCGCTCCGGGCCCGGACAAAATTACCATTCCCATGCTTCGCAACCTCCCACAGGACGCTAAACACCAGCTTATCGAAGGAATTAACGCGGTATGGGAACAAGGACAGTTACCACCAATATGGAAGCATTCGACCGTTGTCCCAATCCCCAAACCTGGCAAGGACAAGGACACACTTCTTAACTTCAGACCAATATCACTCACTTCATGCGTATGCAAGCTCATGGAGCGAATGGTTCTAGATCGACTTAGCTGGACACTAGAGAGATCCGGCGCTTTTCATCCAGCCCAGACAGGATTCCGACCCAGTTTAAGCACACATGAAAGCCTCCTCTTGATGTCACACGACATCACCAAGAAAAGGGCGCCAAGGGGCAAAACCATCCGCTCAATTGTCGCCATCGATGTTAGAAAGGCGTTTGACTCCGTCCCCCACTGGGCTGTCATTCAGGAGGCGGAACGCTTAGGGATACAAGGCAGGGCGCTTAACTTTATTAAAGCTTTTCTTAAGGATCGGACATATTCAGTAAGAATAGGGGACCACATGAGCGACCCGCGACCCAACAGGGTCGGCGTACCACAAGGCTCTGTACTCTCGCCTTTACTGTTTAACATGGCAATGGCCGACCTCCCACACCGCCTATCGAGGATCCCAAGCCTCAAGTTCACCGTATATGCGGACGATATCTCCCTATGGACAGTGACAGGCGACACCCGAACCCAACAACAGACTCTCCAAGCCGGATTGGACGAAGTCCAAACCCATCTCGATAGGGTCGGACTCACCGCATTCCCGGAGAAAACGACCTATGTGGTCGTCGCATCCCGCAAACAAAGAAAAGCTGGCATCGCCAGCCAGATGCACTTAACGCTAGCAGGCAACAGAATCCAACCATCTACCTCTATCAGAATACTCGGAGTGTACATCGATGAAGACGGCTCGTGCAGAACCTGGATGACCAAGGTCAGCCAGCAATGCAAGGCAATCATCCATGTCATCAGAAGGATATGCAGCTCCAGAGGCGGAGCGAACGAAGGCATTGCACGTCAGATGGTGAAGACACTCATCGTATCAAAAGTCTGCTACTGCGCTTCGTATTACAACATCTCAAAAAGCCAGTGGAAAAAACTGGAAACCATCAACAGACAAGCCGCACGGGTCATTACCGGCTTACCTCGATTCACACCAATAGGGACACTCATGGAACATGCCCAGCTCAACACCTTACAAGAAACTGTAATGGTACGATCTGTCGCCCACCGTGAACGACTACAACACTCACGACCCGGCAGAACCATTCTCAGTCTCATTCAAGCTCTTAAACTCCCGCTTCCCGACTTCCCAGATAATGACCCTCCTTGGTTAGAATACATCGACCTCGTTGAAGGCAAGCCCATCCCGAAGAACGCGAGTGTCAGACATCCAGATCGTCAGACATCGCAAGCCAGTAGCCACAACAAACGAATACAGGCCTGGGAAGATTCGGCGGAGAAGCTAGCCGTCTACACAGACGCGGCTTTTGCGACACTCCCAGACCAACTTGCTACGGTCGCAGTGGCAATACCAAGAAAAGGAATTATATCTTCCAAACAATTACAAAACAGTACCTCCGTCAAGGGTGGCGAACTCGGAGCGATTCAATATGCGATTGAAACAGTCCTCAACGACACAACCATTCGACCAAAAGAACTCCACGTTTTTACGGACTCGGTAGCCTCGCTCACCGAGTGTAGAAATAGGAACAGCCCCTGCAAGAGAGCAAAATCCGTAAAAAAGATGGCCCTCCAACTTTCTCTGCAAGGTACAAAAGTCCAGCTGTCCTGGGCGCCCGCCCACGCAGGCATAGCTGGTAATGAGCAGGCCCACTCTGCAGCTCGCGCGCTAATAGCTACACTCCGCGAGACGCAGAAGCCGCCCTGCCACCTCCATGATCACGGCTACGCACCTTCCTCACCCGAAGATGACGAAGACGAAGACGACTATGACCCCGACGAAGCTAAACAGCAGATCAAACTTTCGTCCCGTACTGCGCTGAAGGAACACCTTCCACCCATCTCCGACCCACTGCCGCGAGGCTTTGGGCGGAGAACGAGGGTGCTTTTAAGGCGTATTCGAACCAATACCGCCTGCACGCCGAACAGAAGAGCAGCGTGGGAAAAGGCGCGCACACCACCGACATGCTGCTACTGCATGGACCCCCAACATGCGGTCGACCTAGATCACCTGATATGGGGCTGCAAAGGCCTTGAAGCAACAAGGAAGAAGCACCTAGAGGACGGGGTGACATCCATGGAGGACTGGGTCTTTCCCCCAGGCCCTCCAGATAAGCGTTACCAAACTCTACGCACGCTTCTGGATTATATCCATGAAGCTGGCATAGAAGTACACATATAATTCCCTTCCCCCATACCGCGAGTCCAGGCCGCGATGCCATTGACTCATTCCCTCCCCTCTCCCTTAAAGCGGTTCAAATAAACGTTTTATACTACTACTACTACTTTCGTGCTCGCGCTTCCAGCTTTGCCTTCGCTCGCACATAAGGTGAAACGAAGTATAGCATCGTAGCTTCGCTCGCGCAAAGGAACGGCGAGGTCCAGTCAACGTCACTCAAATACACTCTATTGCGCTTTTTCTTTCCGCTCAAGTAGGTCTTTTACACCCGATTGAAGGCTGATGCAAGGTGCAGAAGATCTAGGCAACGCAAGTTCAACTTCGTTTCGCACATGATTGATAAAGACAACGGTGCTAAAAAGCAAAAGTGAACGCCCGCGTACTTTACGCTGTATCATTATTACCACGCGACTGTCACATTACGAGAAACTATTTCGAGATGTAGGCGAAAGCATAAAAGCAGGTTCTTGACTGCTAACTTGGACCTGTTGGCGAGTTTAACAGTCGCGCTTGCTCGCTTCCCAACAGATCGGGCTCGTGCTGCGGGAAGCTCTTTTATTTGTAGTCAATACTGCAAGCAACCACTTCTATGAGCACTGGTCATATTCTATTGAGAGTAAGCATGAAATTTAACTCTATGTGACCGCGCTACCAGGAGGAACACGTTAAAATGTCGCTGACATATATATTAATGCATTTTTCTCTCTAGGGGCCAAAGAGTATATATGCGCAAATATTTAATTTATTTGTTAGTATTGTTATTATGACTATAAAAGGAAAATGTTCATGCTTTCCGTAAAATAGTGTTTTTTTTTCTTTTAATACGTTATATCCTGCGTACTTTCACTGCGGCGACACGCCGGTCATTTCCTTTTACGCTTTTGTGCCTCGCAAACGCTTGTGTGATCTTCACGTAGTTTTTTTTTAATTTTTTTTTATCTGCAATAAAAAATAATATTCTCGTAAATTCGTGCTGCATCACACGCACTCCTTATAATAATGTTTTGAGTTACCATTTGGTGATCTCCCTAAGGAACTTAATCAAAATTTGTCATAAATTAATTTCCATGTTTTTTTTTTTGAATTATATCTGCAATATTCGTAAGGTTAAGACAACGGGGAGCCAAGATTAAACGTTCAACGCCGACATCATGTAACTCAGGAATTCCGGTCTGCTCACGCTAGGGCAAGGAGAGCACTCGGTGAAGAACTGCTCGCATTATTTAGACCCACAGCCGCGAATGCCATATAAAAACAAATTGTCACGCAGGCGCTGACGGCCCTGCTAAATATATCATACAAGTCGTCCTTGTGCGAACAGGCATAATCAGCTGAGGAGGCAAGTTAACGCACGATCCTAAAACAAGTGCGTGAGTCGGCCTGCTCTGATGCTGGAATGAAGCTCATTTTTATAAAAAGAGATTCTTAGTGAAACCACTGAAAATCAACTTGAGCTTAATATTCGTAACTCATTCTCAAAAAACGGACACCATCAATATACAAAAAACACACACACAAAAAAACGCAAGAACATGCACGAGCGCAACCCGGGGAGAGGGGCGGCGGGCGCCGGGCGAAGGGGTCAGTGGCGAAGCCTCAAAGATGGCGCCGAGCCTCTGATAGTACCCGTGGCCGCCGAGTAATGGCGCTAATAATGAATAAGGTCTATTGCGCCTATTGGACAAAGAAGTCACGAAACATTCCCGGCGGAAGGAATTGGCGAATCGGACTGCGAAAAATATCCTGGGCGTTTTCAGATAAGGTCGAACAACCATGTCAAGTAACCATTTTTAATTTTGATGAAAAAAAAATATTTTGCTGGTTTTATGCCCAGAAGAAAAAAACAATCCTTGTTTTCGGGAAAAAAAAGTTCTTTGCGGGAAAAAATTTGCAAGCACCCTCTCAGTCACGTGCGCGTTTTGCGTATCGCGCGATGATGACATTTCGGACGGCCTCCCCCAAAAAACTGTTCGGGCTACGGGTCTAGAAATATTCACTGGCAAATTCGGTATAGCAAGGATTTACAAAAAGTATTAATCACCGAGTATTAAGGTAGTTATTTTATCTTGAAAAAAAATCGCAAACACGGCACATTGCGCAATAACGCTCTGGGTTAAAGAATATTTGTTTTCGTATTTATAAAAGCTGAGGTCTTCAAACTTTGCGAGTGTGTTGCACTGTATATAGTTCATCTTTGCGTGAAATATTGTTGTCCTGATTAGCGGGAGAAATTTACAAGAATTGCTCACACAGGGGATTTTAACTAAAAATGCCTTACTTTGAAAATCATTTAAAAAAGACGTTTACAACACCGGTTAACGCCGAATTGGAGCGCAGCTCTTGACGAGGAGGAAGGAAGGGTACTGAGGGGAAGGTACCCCCTCCTCCCTCCTCCTCATCCTCCCTCCTCTTTCTCCTGCTCCCTTCCTGCTCCTCCTCCTCCCCTCCTCCTCCTCCTTCCTTCCCTCCTCATCCTTCTCCCTCCTCCTCCCTCCCCCTTTTCCTCCTCCCCTCCCCTCCTCCTCGTCCTCCTCCCCCTCCTCCTTCCCGCGCGTTGCATCATGGGAAATGTTCCATAATGCTCCGTGCGGTTACGCCGACGGCGCCCGCGGGCGCCGTCGGCGTAACCGCCTTAGGCGTCGGCGTAACCGTCTTAGGCGACTAAGAGCTGCGCTCTAAAAAAGGCATTTTTTAATATTCTTTAAACTCTCTAAAATTAAAGGGTAACTGCAAAGATAAAAAAGTTTTTTGTTTTAAACAGCCTAATTGGGACAAGCATGTCACAAAACAAATCTTCCGCGAAAAAAACAATTTTTTTTTCTAGCAATATTTACGCCACAGGACGTAATTTAGTCGGGGTCACAACTTCCCCACATTTGACACTCCCGCTCTTTCGACGCTCGTGGAGTGGCTGTTACACGTCACTTCGTGACGTATAGCAGCCACTACGTGACGTATAATAACAACTTTGTGGTGCGTGATATAAAACGGACGAAATAGCCGCAAACTAAAATCAGTCTCGCGCAATAAATATTGCCATAAAAAATTTTGTTTTTGTCGGGAAAATTGTTTGTGACATGCTTGTCCCAATTAGGCGGTTTTTAAAAATACACTTTTTTTTATTTGCAGTTACCCTTTAACGTGTATAATGTATCTAACAGAGTTTGCAAAAATATCATGTGTGTGGCTTAAATTACGTTATAAAGCGAGAAATATGGCCAAATTGACGCTAACGCGGTTGCCATAAAATGTGGCGTGCACATACCCGTTCTTCACAATTGAATTATTATTAAAAAGGGTAAAAATGCTACGGGGTGGTCAGGAAAAGACAAATTGACAGCACAGAGGTGGACGGTAGTTTTGAAGAGAAAATTCCTTATACATTTTCGTACAACCGACACAAAAATGCCCGTGGGCCGGAGTGATCGAGGTGCGCCACCCTGTAACATGTTTCGCGGTGCCTGTTTCAACAGCCGGCGTATAGCGTCTCCGTCTACGCGATGTAAAGGAAGCAACCGGAACGACTTTGCAAACAGATCAGCCTACAACCTTGGCGGTCACATGATATAGGAGGTAAGGCTCGGCAGAACCTGAACCTGCGCCGCCTGTGAGCGCGAATAGATCCTCCGCCATGGAGGGCCGCACAACGCGTAGAAAATAAAGATACATAAAAAAAGGAAAAAGAATTGCGATTGAATGAGACTGTCTGTAACTCTGTAACTTAAGTCTGTAACTTAATTTATAAGACAACGGTTTGGAGAATCGTAAAATCCAATTTGAGTATGCTCATGTGACCTACGTAAGTGATGGTGCAGCAAGCCACTTTAAGAACATAGTACCAACTAAGAGCTGCAGAGCCACAAGTACACGTCAGCAAGGTGCATTTTTTCCGCAACTTGACATAGCAGGAGTGCCTGTGATTGAATTGGGGGTCGTGTCAAGCAGCAGGCAACGTTGTACAGCCTCCGACGGCCCACCAAGTCGGTGATCAAGTCGGCATCAGGGATGGTTGCTCCACTGAACACTAAACTGCCGAACGTAAAACTAATTCACCTCCCGAAAGCTGACGTCAAACCGTTCAGGGACATGAAAGCAAAGGACCATGACTCTGTTTCCGTTGTGCGTGGAATTCAGTCCTGTCACGTGTGGCAGTGTACGCGGTCCGACACTTCGCAACCACAGCTGTTTTAGCAAGAACAGTAGACGCAGAAAAGATATATCTTTAAAAGGTGTGTCCTATGGCTGCGAAAAGCAGATCGTGGTCGCGAGCTTGCGGTGCCACTGAGAAGAAACGAACAGTGATCGCTACAGGCAAAATGGAAAAAAAAGTTCCTCCTCGGAGTGCCAGGAGAGCGCCGTGACCGACTCAGGTCAGCGTCCGGCAGAACGAATTCAAGCGACAAGCTTCGAATGTGCGCACAGGATCTTGATTATTTAAACTAGTTTCAATTGTACCACTTTAAACATGTGTTCTTTCTCATCACTATTTAAATCTGGTCGTCAGCAGCCCAGCCTCCCCACGAAGGGTAGGCTCCGAAATTCACTGATCCGAGAAATCTGTATTGTAATCGTTGACTTGTGCTTCAAGCTCACCTGCAACCTTTTGTATGAAATCTTATTTTTCACGAACTCCTGTCACAGGCCTTCTCTTCACAGACTTCCTACATTTTTCGACCCCTTGCTTGCCCTTGTTTGAAATGGCAACGCCCTATCTTTCTCTACTCCCGTTACGGCAATTCTGTATATATTTCGAGCCCTTAAAAAAAAAAAAAAAACATTAATTTTTTTTTAGATTACTTGAGACTGTTTCTTTCACCCAGTCTCAGGTGGTCTAAAAAATGGTAAACCTACACCAGCTCGCCTGCGCCTTAACTGTGTTTTCATTAAAAGATATTGCAAAGCATTTTTGAAGGGCCTGATAGGACAGATTATGAGCCTTGATCTGTGAAAAGTAGAAAAAAATTACGATGGCCTTCATTTTAAACTGATTTTTCAATTATTGCAAAATCGGTAACTTGTCTACATTTCAGTGTATTTTTTAGAAAGTTTATCGTTTTCAATTTCAATGACAATTTATGAAAATATAAAACAGACCCGTCCGAATCTTTTTAAAAAATTTGAATTTGCAGTTTTTTAAGATTCTGATTCATAAAGCTCTGAATTGCTTCGTAATCGATAATGCATATGTTTACCTCCTATTATTTTATGTAGAGTCTCTGCACAAAAAAAATATTAAACCTAAAACGACAATAGTTTTTCTTTTATAAATATCAAAAAAGACGGTTTCACGCAAGTCGCAAACACGTGCGCGTTTACCGACAGCGACTTTGTGATTTTTTTCCTCGAGAGAATTTTTATTTTCCGTAAAAAAAGTTCGAATATGTTTCTGCGGTTGCACAAGTAAAATATATCTTTTGATAAAAAAAAATGGACCGGACATGGTCGTTTGATCCCATCTGAAAACGCTCAATACAAACAATCTCAGGCAATCGGATTTTTTTCTATCGTTTATTTTCTACGCTTCGTGCGGCCCTCTACGGAGGCGGATCTATTGGCGCTCACACGCAGGTTCAGGCTCTGCCGCGCCTTACCTCCTACATCGTGTGACCGCCAAGCAGACTTGTACCGTACGCATTACAAGTAATCAAATTACTTGTAATCGATTACTTTTGGAGTAATTTTGTAATCAGTTGATTACTTTTATTGGGCAGTAATCACAAGAGTAATCTGATTACTTTTTGAAGTAATAAAATTACTTGTAACCGTTACTATTTTTCCACGGGACACCCCCCCCGGCACACGCCTGTTTTTCCTGATATGACAAAAATATTTTTTTTTTCGAACGGAAAAAAGAAAGATATTTGCGGAGCTATAGAAAGCGAGGTCAATCCCTTTTATGTACAGTTTCTGTGGAATGTCCGGTTTTTTTTTTTCGAGCTGGGACTGGGAGTGGGAAGCCCCAGGGAAGCCACAGTGCGTGACAAAGGCCATTCAGGGCGAAGTTTGAGGGAGTAGAATGTAGCTTTGTAAGTCCTTCGTTCAAACTAGCCCCCTCACGCACACACACACAGAAATAATAAAAAAAAATCCTGCCTAGGGTATTTACTCGCAGCCTGTAGGAGAACCAGAACCGAAGAATGCCTAAAGTGGATGCAAAATATAACAAAGCCATTTGAAATATTTCCCTATTTCTCCTACGTGGTCTTTGTGACAAGCAATGTTTCGAGTTGAGAAGTGGTCGGGACGATCTCTTCCGCTAATGGATACCACACATGATCCGTTTCAAATCCTGGAGCTGCTGCTCTTTTGTATAACATGCGAGCTCATCCACATGTGAATAATAAAATGAGCGACGAAAAAATTTGAGCGACAACCCTTGTTCAAGCTTAACAAGATCTAGAACCCCCTCCTCCTCCCCCCCCCCCACACACACACACACTGGCGAACGCCCAAATCATTAAACTTCTTCAAACGAATTCTATGCTTGTGTCCGTATTGTGAAGGTGCAACGACCACGAAGAGGGAACCAGCTTTTCTTCTTCAATACTTGTGCAAATGTGAAATATAGGTTGCAAATAGTTCATTGTTATGAGCGCTAAAGATGTGTCTTCAGACTTTTCACACAATAAAGTAATCGGAAAAGTAACGATTACTTCTTTAAGTAATGTCCAATTACTTTTGCCGTCGAGTAATCAAGTAATCTAATCGACCTTCTTTAGCCAAGAGTAATAGTAATTGTAATCGATTACTTTTTTTAGTAACGTGTACAAGACTGCCGCCAAGGTTGTAGGCTCATCTGTTTGCAAAGTCGCTCCGGTTGCTTCCTTTACGTCGCGTAGACGGAGACGCCATACACCGGCTGTTGAAACAGGCACCGCGCGAAGCATGTTACAGGGTGGTGCACCTCGATCAGTCCGGCCCATGGGCATTTTTGGGTTGGTTGTGCAAAAATGTATTAGGAATTTTTCTCTTCAAAACTACCGTCCCCCTCTGCGCTGTCAATTTGTCTTTTCCTGACCACCCCGTAGCATTTTTACGCTTTTTAATAATAATTTAATTGTGAAGAAGGGTATGTGCACGCGATATTTATGGCAACCGCGTTAGCGTCAATTTGGCCATATTTCTCGCTGTATAACATAAAAGCCACACAAATATTGCATTATATATGTTTTTGCAGACTCTGTTAGTACATATTATAAACGTTAATTTCAGAGAGTTTAAAGAATATTAAATATGGCCTTTTTTTAAATGATTTTCAAAATAATGCATAGTTAGTTGCCCCTGTGTGAGCAATTCTTGTAAATTTCTTTCGCTAACCAGGACAACAATATTTCATGCAAAGATTAACTATATGCAGTGCAATACATTGACAAAGTTTGAAGACCTTATCTTTTATAGATACGGAGAAAAATATTTTTTAATCCAGAGCGTTATTGCGCAATGTGCCGTGTTTGCGATTTTGTTTCTCAAACTAACTACCCTAATACTGGGGTTTAACACTTTTTGTCAATCCTTCCTATGCCTAATTTGTCAATGAGTATTTCTAGACCCGTAGCCAGAACCGTTTTTTGGAGGAAGCCGTCCGAAATGTCAGTAGAGAGTTTTAGTAGATCGTTCCGATGACTCCGATAACGATACCCGATACTCTGCCTCCGCCTTTGCGCTTACATATATAGTATCGTTATCGGGGGTATCGGAGGTATCGGAACGATCTACTAAAACTCTCTAATATCGCGCGATACGCAAAACGCGCACGTGACTCAGAGGGTGCTTACAAATTTTTTTCTCAAAGACAATTTTTTTTTCGAAAACAAGGATTGGTTTTATTTTTTTGGGCATAAAGCCAGCAAAATATTTTTTTCATCATAATTAAAAATGGTTAACGGACATGGTTGTTCGATCTTATCTGAAAACACTCTCCTTCGTTGTTGTTGTTTTTTCCTTTCTACAGAAAGAAAAAGACAAAGGGAAAGGACAAGAAAAGGGTTGAGGGCGACGATGGGTTGAAGACATACAAGGCCGATGGTCAGACAAACCTATCTCTACGTAGTTTGTTTCTTTTCGAGATGGACCACAGTTGACGCTACGAGCCATATAACATAGCGTGTCGCTACGCCCCACCCGAAGGACAGATACATGACGCTCACATGGCATTGCATTGGCTTCGATGACTTCAAGCGTCTTCTGCGGTCCATCGTAAAGCAGTCTTGTACACTCGGAAAAAGTCATCGATTACGATCAATATTAGTCTTGGTTAAAACAGAACTCAATTAGTTCGCTCAATTACTCGAAAGGAAAAGTAATTGACCGTTACTTGAAAAAAGTAACCATTCGTTTTCCGATTACTTTCGATTTTCAAGACAGCATATTTTTCTGCCGGTTTGAAAACGGGTATTTCGAACTGTCCATTATTGGATTAGAATCGTCGGAATACAAGCTGCTCATTTTCTAAATCCACCACTTTTGGTAGGCCGTTCCTCTATCGGAGACATGGTTCGAGGGTTCTTTTGGTTCACTTCGTTTCACCTCAAGTCCAGACGCAGCCAATGCTACGAGCTGATGGGGACCCAACAGACAGCGTCAAGAGTGCAACTTCGTGCTAGTCGTCGTGCTCCTGTACGTGTTCTATCATCGCTGAACCAATCATAAACAAGAAAGGCCCAGTGACTTCCGCTTTTGACGTTGCTTGATTTGTCCCATTAGCTCGTAGCGTCGTCTGCGTCTGGACTTCAGCTGAAACGAAGTACCGAAGGTTGTGGGAAAAAAGAGCTCCATATTTGGAAGAGGAGGGATAAATAGTGACGGTTACGAGTAATTTTATTACTTTCAGATGTAATCGAATTACTCTTAGGGTTACCACCTAATGAAGATAATCAAATGAATACAAAAGTACTCCAAAATGTAACCGATCACAAATAGTTTGAGTAGTTGTAATGAGTACCGTGTAAGCCTGTCGTAAAGCGGAGTGTAATGGGTGATTCTTTCATGTTTACTCCATTTCATGCGTCTCTTAACGCAAGACTAGCTGCCCTTGTCTCTACTCACCCTTTGAACATGCTGGAACGCCCAACGTTGGCGTTCCAGCATGTTACAGGAACGCCGAACGTTGGCGTTCGCGTTCGAATGCGTTCGGACAGCGAATAGAAATTCCGTCTACCCAGTAATCATTACATCCAGAGCTCGAGACAGAGAGAGAGAGAGAGAGAGAGAGAGAGAGAAGGGTTGAGAGGAAAGGAAGCCTGAACACCTCTCTCTCTCTCTCTCTCGAGCTCTGGATGTTCCCGGCGCACTCTCGTCTCCTTCTCTCCCCCAGTTTCTACCCGTATGGTTGCCGCATAATGCTTCGGAGCATATTAAAAAAAAATGCTCTCCCGCCAGAGGTAGAGGCACGAAGACCCGCTCGTCACAGTCTGTAACAACGTTATTAGAACAACTCAGTTCTGGAACTCCGCTCCGGAGGGGGTCCCTTTGCGTGGCGCCTGTTAGAGGGGCGCGCTCCGCATTAATACTGGCTATCATCATCATTGACGGCGCGGTTCTGGCCTTTCTTACGGATAACAGCAGCAGACAACTTTCAAATTGTTTCTGCTGCTGTTGGTAGTCACATTTTTACTTTTTACTGGTGAAAGGGCAAAAACTAATCCAAAACCATGCTGAACCTCGAGAGGAGTCGGGACTCAAAAGCAGCCGCGGAGCAGTAGCAAACGAAAACACGTGGATTAATGCGCCGGCAGCGCCACCTAGCTGCAAAAAAATCGGACACGCTTTCGGACCCCCTCCAATGTACAGCGTCTATGGGAAGTTCCATAACTGAGTTGATCTAGTAACGGTGGTCTGTAATTAGAGGCAACCTGGGAGAATCGAAACGATTCCTTTGGCCCTGGATAATGTCTTGGGTTTAGTCCTATATACTATATAGGGTTGCGAGATAGATCTGACAAGGGATATGCCATGATGAAGTTCTTTTTTGTGACATCTGCTATTATTAAGCCCACAAAAGACAACATTCCATAGCTGAAGATAAGAGCCCAACTAAAATGTGGCTTATTTACCTGGTTCTCCCAAGTATACAAGAACAACAAAAAAAGGTCAACCAGTATCTATATTTAGTGACTCTCTCTCTTGTAGGCAATCGATGCAAGCTTAAAAAAATGTTTTTTAAGTGTACTTAAAAATATTTATGATTTTAGGTTTGTAACAAGTTTGCAGCAAAAAAGTGGCTTATTTAACGCTGTTTCAAAAATACAACAAAAGAGGTCAGCCAATATTTATATCCAGCAATGCTCAACCTTGTAGGAAATTAATTAAAAAGTTCGAAGAAAATACAATGTGGCCTTTTGAAAACTTTAACCTTATAAATCTCAATATATTAGGTTATTAACACGTATTCGGCCAAAAAAGTTCCCTATTTAACTGGTTGTATCGAGAATACGACAGCATAAAAGGTCATATCTATATGCTGTGATTATCAACCACAATAAAAAAGTGAAAACAAAATGTTTTTTTAATGATCGACTTTAAAAATCTCAAAAATGTAGATTTTTTAACCAGTTTGAGGCAGCGTATTACTTTTTAGTAAAGGATTACCAACGTAACAAATATCATCGAATAGCTTTTGCTAATGTCTAAGTACCAATGGTTGCTTTATCTCAACGCTTTAAAAAGTTCATTTTCTAGGATAATTTGAATACGAGGCAAAATCGCCCTAAACAAAAAAGAAAAACAAAAACATATGGATTTTGTAAAAAAAAAAACGCTCACAAACATAAAAGTTGGAAATAATTTGTTCACTTCATAAACTTTCTCCGTAATTGTTACAACCACATGAAGAAATAACAACAAAAAACACTACTACTATCGTTACTGACAGCTTGGCTATGTTCCAAATCTTACCCAAGTAACCTGTCTCCTACGTCAGCGGGTAATATCACGTGACATCACGAGTAAACGATCCGCGACTCGATTTTAGAGCGGCCGAGATAATCACCTGGATACTACGTGGATTGGCTTCGTCTTGGGCTACGGAAAAAAGAAAACACAGCAGCGATTGCAGAAAATAGCAGACGATCTGTTTTGATCATGGAGACAGAACTCGAAGAGACAAAATTATTAATGAAGGCACGGTGTTTTCTGAGGTGGCTCCACCGGCTCCTTTTGCTCACCTTCTTTTTGGGCTGTATATTGAGGTCAAAATTACTTACTCCTTTCAATGAGACATCAAATATTTGTTCTTATTAATCTGCGCGATCGCTGTAAATCCAGTACAGGTGCCCTAAACGCGTATGTTCCACGCATCGTAATTTGCACCAATTACGCTTCGCAGACATTGCTTCCACACGGTGCAGCGGAACAGCGCAGGGTGCTTTCTCAACAGTGATATGTAATTTACGTTCACTTTGACGTGAATGTGATTCCGAAATCACAAAGAAAACTTCCAAACCTCTATAGGAAATATTTTTGGGAGGGAGATGGGAAGGGGTTGTTGACTGATCATGTACATGAAATCTCCGAAGCCTTCGCTGCTTTATAAGCATTATCCTCTCATTACACACACCCTGGGGGAAACACAAATACTTCCACGTCATCTACAGCGTTCGAACATTTTCAGCCTTGAACGTCAGAATACGGCATTCCCTCCACCAACGGCGAGGACGAGGATGCGGAGAAGCTCCTGTTTACGCTCGCACTCTGATAATATCAACAGGAATACCTTCCCGGGGAAGGTGCGCGGTCTTGATGTGATGCAGTCAATGCCTGCGTTGAAAACAGCAAATCGCAATAACCACGTATAAATGGCTGCACCTCGTTCATTGTCATTTCGAACGTCCGCCACCAAAGACAAAGGAGCAAGCGAGCTTTGACGGCTGTCGGCGCAGGAAGCAGATGACGAGCAGACGGCGAACAAATCACGTGACGTATTTACTCGATTTGATGCGACATTACCCCCGATCGAGGAGGGTAGCCTGAGTAATTACTCCGGAGTAAACCACCCGCTTCTAGAACGCGAATTCTGACGTCATCGAGTAAGCGCGAGTAGGTTTTGAAACGCCACGGTACGAAACCTTTACTCCGGAGTCGGATCGAGTAAGTTTTGGAACACAGCCCTTAAAGGGGCAATGCAACATTTTTTGTACTTTGCGCAAATACCGCTCAGAACAGATCCCTGACGTTAATGACCTATGATACACGCGTTCGTTTTTCACCCCACGCAATAGAAGTCCCAGAAAAAAATAAAGAAAAGAAGCAGCGTTCGCCCCCTCAACTCGCAGCCAGAACAAGCGGCCACGTGATCTGGAGCCGATTATATGCCGCCAATGTTGATCATAGCCACGCGCTGTGGCTGGCAAAGCACAGGACACGCGCTGAGTTCCAGACATTGTTATGGCTCGGCTATTGTCGTCGATGCAGCGACTGGACACGGGCTACTACCCGAATGCTTCTCGAGCTAGTAATTATCACGAGCCCAAATCGAGTGCCCACGCAATGCTCGGGTCCAATCTATGAACCACATTCAAATATCGTCATATGGGTGTACTGCGATCCCCACTTTACGTCATCAAATTTTGCAAAGGAGAGATTGAATGAAAATGGTCGCTCTTGTCTTTGAAATTACACCGCAACAAATGAGTTTTTTGGCAAGTGGCGTTGTGTGCGAGAATCCTTGACTCCCACTTGTGCCAGTAAGCTCGTGTACAGTTAAAAACATTCCAATTACATATCGTTGCACCGCTCCTTTAAGAAACGCAGGGCTAATAGATGGATGAACGGATAAACACGGCTGACCCCAAGTCGCGAGCACCTAACTTGTTGTGGCTCCTCAGCCAATAGGATTATAGCATCAGCCAATGAGAACACTGAAGAAAGAATCACAAATCAAAAAGCGGGATAATTATATAGGTCACGTTCTGCGTTTCTGCAGCTGTCGGTGACTTGCCGCAGGTTGAGTAAAGGGAACAGTTCGTGTGAGCAACGTGAACAACAAGAAATATCAAATTGATATGTACGTATTCTATCCAGCATGTGACACTTCAAATTCTTTTTCTCTTAAATTGCTAAATTCGAACTTTTTTTTTAACGGCATTTTTGTTTATTGCAGGAATTGCGCTCACATATGCGGAGCGCAAGTTCGTCTGCTTCTTGCACAGGGATGACGATGATATCTGAACGCCGAGCTCTTATTGGCTGAGAGAAAAACAAAATGAGGGTAGACCTTAAAGGGCCCCTGAAAAGAAAAAAAAGTGTATTTTTAAACAGCCTAATTGGGACAAGCATGTGACAAAACAATATTTCCGCCGAAAACAAAATTTTTACAGCAAATTTTACCGCATGTTTGGTTATCTTAAAAGAAACTTCTCTCTTGCTTTTACCTCTTGAAAACTACTTCTTTATAAGTCTTTGGTCCGAAGTAAACTTGATTACGCCGCAGCTATATGGGAACCTGGTATAACACTTGCATCATCACTTGAAGCCATTCAAAACCGTTCTGCTCGATTCATACTACATAACTAGAGAGTTTTAGTAGATCGTTCCGATACCTCCGATAGCCCCGATAACGATACTATGCATGCGCAAGGAAGGCGGTGGCGGAGTATCGGGTATCGTTATCGGAGTCATCGGAACGATCTACTAAAACTCTCTATTATCACCGAACATCCAGCGCATAGGCGTAAACTACGGGGGGCATCGGGGCTCGTGCCCCTGGTGAGATCCGGGGGGGAGCCCCCCCCGGGCGGGCCATGATCCTTACTGGGACGCTGTTTACGCGCCACGTAACGAGCTTCTAGTAGTGGGATGTAAACAAAATAACGCCCACGGTGCCTTTATTGACAAAATACATGGGAAATGGAATCATAGTGTGCTTTCGTTAGCTTCAATCTCCAGTTCTGGCGAAAAGGTAACGCGCAGCAGCACCCCGGGGAACTTCTCAGCATGCCCCCTCCGGGAAAATGGAAAGTCTACGCCGCTGATCCAGCGTATCAACGATGAAATTCAATCTCTGCTTACCTGACCTCTCTCTTCGCAGGAAAGTGTCACGCTTGTGCTTATTTCACAAGATCCACTATCTTAACACGTCAATGCGCCAGCTTTTGTTAGTACAACCGTCTTATATCATATCACGCGTCGACCATCAATATAAAGTTGGCATTGCTCACTGTCACACATCACGTTTTTTTCAGTCTTTTTTGCCCAAAACGTCACTTGACTGGAATGGCCTTCCCGCAGCTGTAGTCGAGATTGCCGAGAGCTCCGATTTTCGAATTCCTGTTTATAGTAATTTTTTTGTATCCTAATTTGTTTGTGTGTGTATTGTTTCAAATTATATTTTTGTCCTATTTAACTCACTAGTTAGGTATATTTCTTTTGCATGTATATTGTTGCTATGCCCACCCCCTGAAGGGTATCAATAAATATATAAATAAATAAATAAAATATTTATAGCGCAAGACTGATTTTGGTTAGCGACTATTTCGTCCGTTTTAAATCGCGCGCCACAAAGTTGGTATTATACGTCACGGAGTGACGTATAGCAGCCACTCTGCGCGCGCCGAAAGAGCGGGAGTTTCAAATGTGGAGAGGTTGTGACTCCGACTAAATTACGTCCTGTGGTGTAAATATTGCTAAAAAAAACTTTGTTTTTTCGCGGAAGATTTGTTTTGTGACAGGCTTGTCCCAATTAGGTTGTTTAGAAAAACACTTTCTTTTCTTTGCAGTTACACTAAAGGCATCTAGCATTGAGGTCTACCCAGCTATCCTTTCAATCAGAGCCAATCAGGGCTCGGCGTCATTCTGACGTCACCGTAAAGGTTCGTTCACACTCTTGCAACCGAGTACGACCGAGAGAGACAAGACCGGTTTTAATCCTCTTACGACGTCTTAGGACCAGTTCCGCAGCAGCGCGCCCGGTCCTAAGAAGTCGCAAGAGGATTAAAAACCGGTCTTGTCTCTCTCGGTCATACTCGGTCGCAAGAGTGTGAACGGGCCTTTACTCCTTCGCAAGAAGCAGACGACTTTCTCTCCGCATATATTTTTTTCTCGAATAAATCAAAGTCCCGCCTCCTTCCTTGAGAAAAGTTAGGTCGGATTCAAAATGAAACCACCCTTAGGAAGGCTTTTTGTAGAGCACTTGAGTTCCTTAACATTCTGAGAGCTTAGAACCCACGTTTCTGTCCACCTGCTCACTTCCTTTTCGCTGTTTCTGACCCCGCGCGCTACTGCAGACCAAAATCTTGCTTTTCTAGATTGCCTTGCTTTGTATCGCACTTGTCACGTTATGGAGGTAAGGCATTTGAAAGAGAATGAACAGACGTAGCTGTTTTTGTTTCTTAATGCAAAACACAATTCTTGTTGCGAAGTAATAAGGGAAGAAGCTTGACAAAAATAGAAACGTCCTGTGCTTTTCCACGCCGGAGAAGAATGAGGTGTGGAAGTGTTCCCCCTAATTCAGGGACGAAAGAAAGGAGTGCATTTATGCTTAGATAAAAAGAAAAAAGCCGAGTTATATTGGTTAATATAGAAGGCACAGGAAAGGCGAGAAACGCACAATGTCTGCAAAATTAAGTTTCAATTTTTTTTAAATAACAAAAGAAAAAATAGTTTGGTCGTTTTTTTGGGAACTCTACAAGTTGTGACCATCTAACTGAAACTATTATAGCAACGCTTGCCGTGAAAGGAAAAGGTAGACATGAGATTTGTTTAGACCAGTGTTTTCCGAACTCTGTTACATTGCGACCTCGTTATCCATGCCTGCTGATCTTCATCAGCAAGCATGGATACCGTAAATGCAAAACTTCTAAAAACACGAAAGACTTAGTTAGCGTGATATTAGCTAAACTATTTTCATGGTCTCTTTCGAGTAGTCTTCTGCCTGATGGCTGGAAAGTGGCAAAGATTGTCTCGATTTTCAAAAATGATGACAAATACTCCCCATTTAACTATTGACCCATCTCCCTAACAAGCGTCTCATGCAAACTAATGGAGCATATTACCTACACCAACATCATTCAATTTCTGTCGGACCACTGTTTCATCAATCCATCCCAGCACGGCTTTCGAAAAGATTTTTCATGTGAAACTCAACTTGCATCGTTTACTCATGACATACATGTTAACCTTGATTCAAACATTCAAACTGACGCTATCTTCCTGGACTTTGCCAAAGCATTTGATAAGGTTTCTCATAGACGACTCATATACAAGCTTTCCAAACACAACTTAGATTCCTCGATTTTGAACTGGATCATTCACTTTTAACTAACAGACAGCAACTTGTTACCGCCAACCAGTCATCATACTCTCTTGCTCCAGTCACTTCAGGTGTTCCTCAAGGATCGGTCCTCGGACCCCTTCTATTTTTAATTTACATTAATGGCATGCCTATATCAAATCAATAACATCGCATATTCGTCTTTTCGCTGACGACTGTGTCATCTATCCCCAAGTAACTAACCCATCAGATCACCTACTCATCCAAGATGACCTCAGCCGCTTCCAAGCATGGTGCAATACACGGCAGATGTGTCTCAAAGTCCATAAGTGCAAGCTTGTGTCTTTTACACGTCGCTCTAAACCCTCTATCTTTTCCTACTTCCTTCACAGCGTTCCTTTGGAAAAAAAAAACTAATTCCTACAAGTATCTCGAAGTTCATCTTACATCCGATCTTTCCTGGGCCACTCATATCAGTCACACCATATCCTTTGCTAATCGCTCTTTAGGTTTTTTTTTGAGCGCAACTTGAAACTGGCCCCTCCTCACATAAAACAACTTGCTTACTCATCCCTTATCCGCCCTAAACTGGAATACGCATCCGCTATCTGGGATCCGCACCAAGCCTACCTCATAAATAACATCGAAGCAGTTCAGCGTCGAGCATTACGTTTTATTTACTCAGATTCTTCTTCTTTTACTAGTGTCACATCTCTTCGAGCCCGTGCCAACCTCGCCCTCCTCCCTGAACGCCGCCACTTAGCTAGATTATCTTTTTTTCATAAATTTTTTTACAGCCCGTGCCTCCGATTATCATACATCGTTCTTTCAGTACGCCGCAACCGTCGCACGGGTCACAATCTCGATGCACAGCGTCCAAAGGCAAGAACCACCACATTTCAGAACTCTTTTTTTTTTACGTATAGCCTTTGATTGGAACGGGCTCTCCCAGAACATTGTAACTACTGATGACTCATTAGAATTTAAAGAATTAATACGTGCAAACGCGTTCCAGGTATATTTGTTGTGGTTCTTTTTGTGTGCGTTTGCATACTAATTTTCTTGGCGATTTTTGTTTTATTTTACATGCAAATTCGCTTTTGTGACATTGTACCCTTCTTTTGTTGACGTTTGTTGTATGCCACCCCTTATGTAATACCCCATGGGGGTCCTTACGGTATATAAATAAATAAATAAGTAAATATATATATATATATATATATATATATATATATATATATATATATATATATATATATATATATATATATATATATCGCTTCGCGATCACCCCGTCCCCTTCCCGCACACACACACATACACACACATCAGATTTCAGTGAATGAACAGTAAAGGCTGGATCACTACACTTGCGACCCTGCTTACTATCGGAAAGGCTTAAAACCAGTTTTAAATCGCTTGTGATCGCTTGCCACCGGCTGCGTAACTGCGGAGCGGTTCGTAAGCAGTCACAAGACCGGTTTAAAGGCCCGTTCACACACATCCGTTTAACTACGACTGACGGGGTCCAAGACCGGGTTTTAAACCTCTTGTGGCCGGCATAGGAGCGGCCGGTCGTATGCCCTTACAAGAGTCTTATAAACCGGTCTTTTCACAGTCGGTCTTAATCAGTGTTGGACAAAATACTCGATAAAAGTATTTAAGTTAAGTTACTAAATACCTGCTTCATAAAGTATTTAAAATACTACTCAAGTTCCTTTCACTGTAAAGTATCTTGAGTAGAGTACAAATACTTCGAAATGTATTTCAGTTACTTTTCAAGATACTTCCGCATTGCTTAATTTGTATCGACGTCATTGACAACGACAAATATGCAGCTACGCAAATCTGGGTTACCAAAATGGTTTATTAGCACGCAACAACAAAAAACGGAAAAAAAAGTATCGTAGGGCTTTTTATCACGAATGATAAATGATGAGGCGGCGAATAACTGAAGAACCTAAACGTTTGATGGGGCGAACTTGTTCCCAAAACAAAATAGAGAAAGGCTAACGTCGCAGGCGTCGATGTCGGCGAAACAGCAGGATCGACCACTGGGGCGAGGCTGACTCCGGACCGACACTAGGAGCACCTTTTGTACCCGCGTCGGTTTCTGAAACATTCGGCGTAGAAAGTCCGGCGCGTAGAACATTTGTAACTCGATCAGGCGACAAAATTCTCGAACTTACCAGAATGTCAAATTGAAGGAATAAATAAAAGAGAAGTCCGCTTTCTGGTATCGAACCCGGAGCCTCCGCACGAGAGCCAAGCGAAGTAACCATTCGGCCACGCGCGTGGCAATATCACTGATAGATGTTACAAAACATTTCTGCCACAACACGAAAGAGGTCGATTTAGCTATTGGGGAGGAGATCAGACCGTGGCGCCCCAAGCGGTTAACTTTAGAACTGGATGGATGGGGACAACAAATACACTGGCTCAGCGCTCGGCTGACTTAATTAACCGAACGCGGCGTTAGTGTTCGGCTGGAGTTCGTGTTCTCCAGTGAGGGGGAGGAGGGGCTCTTTTGTTACCACTCTGGCCTGCATGAACAATGCAGCATGCACGGTGCCCAGGCCTTGTGTTGGGTAAACACCGAGGTGTGGGGGTGACAAATGGGTCAGAGCGCTTCGCCAATAGTGACATCGCTGAATATCACATCCTGAGGCGCACCTTAGACGCATCGTTTAACTACAATCCATATTCCCTATAGACCGACACGCGGAGCGACTCTGTTTACCAACACGCCGCAAGGCCGCGCATGCGCGGTAGCTATGTGGGCAAGAGCAGCCCGGCTCTCCGTGTTTTCGCCATTGCGTTCTACGGCGTGCGCTCGTTGTTGTCGTTGTAGGGACGCTTGTATCTTTATTTGTGCGTCGTATTTCCTGAGAACGTATGTCGTATCCTATGCCCGACTATTTGAGCTCGCTGCCCGAGCCTGAACGGCAGCGGTATCGAAACAAACTGTGCGGTGACGGCGTTGCCTTCGACGATCCGTATGCCGTAAACAAGGCCTGCTGGACTTCCGACGTAAAGTTGCTGCCACCGAAGTCGACGGCTCATGTCGTCGTTTATTTAGTTTTTTCGCCAAGCCAGTTCACGGCCGACACGGTGCAGGCGTACAAGTCTCTCGAGGCCTACGATTACTTCGAGTCGGTTTCCGCACTGCCGGCGGGATCAGCAGTCTGTGGGTCTGCGGAAGTGTGTGTATTCATTAATTGATTAAATACACACAGCGTCTTCAAGTCAAGGTATGATATTTTTCCTACCCTCATGACCACAAGGCATGACAAGCAGTAACGCTTTGTCCTTTCTGCAGTCTTGGCGGTAACACGTTACAAGTAACGGCGTTGCCGGTAACGCGTCACTTTTTTCAATAACGTAGTAACCTACTCGTTACGTTTTCGACACAGTAACGGGTAACGTACTTACGTTACTACTTCAAGTAACGTAGTTACGTTACTCGTTACTCCTTCCCAAGTCTTAAAGAAATTACACTTCAATTTTTTCCGTGTTTTAGGCGTCAAGCCATGTTTTTCTTGGCGTTTTTTCTCGTGAGTATTTAGGTGAAACCGTAAAACGAGATAAAGTAATTATGTTCAGTTTCTGCACGAACATAATGTTTCTTGATATATGACATGTATCGTCAAAACCGTAAAATGTGCTAAATCTTAATTTAAAAAAAAGTAACGCAGAAGTAACGTGCGTTACTTTTTATCGGTAGCGGTAACGGGTTCCTTTTATTTTTAGGCAACGTAGCTCGGTAACGCGTTACTTTTATTTGCAAGTAACGAGTAACGTATTTCGTTACTTTTCTCCGGTAACGCCTACAACACTGCCGTTCTGTCGCCGATCCTCTTCTGCTGGGTAGCACGGGCGTAGCGAGCCTCCGACGAGCGCTTGGCCGATGCTTTGTGCGCGAACACACATGGGAACAAAATCCCGGTGGTCTTGATCAGGCAACGCTTTCCTGCACATAAGCAAGCCTCGGGACGGAGATTGAAATGGAAGCCGCACTTGCCTTCAAGAAAGTGTTTGCCGCACAAACGGTCGTTCGCGCGAGGCGACGATTCTTTTCGATCCACGGATATTATCCACCTTTTATGCCTTTCAGAGTCTGCCGGGAACTTGTGGAAACTCACTCCGCTACTTTTCTTGTACATTTCGGTGCAATTAACAGCAACACAGCTTCGCGGCATGCTGAAATGCTATGACGCCCATGCGAAACGTGCGCCCTTTTGCCCACACCCTGCCACACCCCCCGGCTCCGGCGCGATCGCAGCGCCGCCGCAGCTCCGTGACGTCAAGCCCGCGTGTCGGTGTATACGGGAAGTTCACTATAAACGACCTTGGGACACGGATATGAGTGAATGGATAACAAAGAGAACCCACATAAGAGCCACGGCAGTAGTCGCACCTTCTTCAAGTAGGTTGCGTTCAGAAAAGTACTCAACGTTGGGGGACACTTTGTTGGCATTTTCAGAGGTAATCCAGCTTCTAGTTCGTTTCCTGTACTGTTCTCTGCTTATCAATGTTCGCTTACAGACAGTGTTCGCGAGAGCAATAGGTGCCGGACTAATAACACAAAGAAAAGGAAAAAAAAAACTCGACGTTTTGCTTTAGCAAGGTCAAATATACAAAAAGCAAAACAAAACTGTTTACTTTTTGTGTGTGTCCACTTCTCATTGTTTTCTATTTGTTATTTTCTTGACACTCAAGTCTGCATTGTTCTCGTAGGTTGTTTCCCGGTCTGCTTGCGCCTCAGGGCGGCATCTTTACTTCCGCAAAACCACACCTTTTATTTGATGACTTTTTTGGTGGAAACTCGGGAAGGCGAGGAGAGAACCTTCATTGTACGAACTTTGGGCTGAAATATGAGTCACAGTCGGCAAAAAAGCGATATTTTCACGAGCTCAGTTAAAGTCCATAGCTAATCGGATCTAGCAACAGGATTCGGTTGCTCGAAAGAATGTTCACGTTTGCTCGTGCCACGCCCACCCCACTTCATACCGAAAAACTAGGAAAATGGCGGAATGTCAAAAATGTATTTAAGATAATGAGTACAAGATACTCGGAATTGTAATTAAAATAGAGTATCAAATACTCTCGATCAAAGGTATTTGCAAGATACCAAGATACTCCAAAAAGTATTTAAGATACAGTATCTTGAGTAGAGTATTTGAGATAGGCACAAGTCTGGTCTTAATACACGAAACTCACTCTGGAATTTTATTTCACAATATAGTCAGGGTTCAGAGTGAATCAGCTAAAGTAAAATTATCACAAGAAAATAAAAATAAAAGGAGATTCCTGCAGGAATTGAATTTATTTGTTAGAACACAGCTTCTATCGACGCAACCGCATGAAAGCCAAGTTCGCATTTTTCAAGTTCCCGAGTCGATTTGCGACCCCTGCTGAATCTGGCGCGATCCCTCTTGGGGTCGGGAGTCGCGACCCACAGTTTGAGAACCAATGGCACGGCACCTCCATCCCTCTCCCGAGGATTCCGAGTCAAAGGTCCAACGCGTCAAGAGGTCCAACGAGTCAAGAGGTCCAATATTGGACCTCTTGACCCGTTGGACCTCCTGACGCGTTGGACCTCTTGACTCGCCGTGGATCTCTTGACTCGTTGGACCTCTTGACGCGTTGGACCTCTTGACCCATATTGGATCTCTTGACTCGTGCCTCGATGTGTCAAGAGGTCCAACGCGTCAAGAGGTCCAATATTGGATATCTTGACTCAGTACAGGCAAAAAAATGTTAAATAGGTATAGGCAAAAAAAAAAAGCTACGAGGGCAGTTAAGCTTTTTCTTATGATTTGAGAATGCGTGAGCAAGCACTAGCTTTGCCCAATTTGTGTAACCGCAAAGGATAGCGCGCTAGTTTCACGATCAAGAGGGCCAAGGTAGAAACCAGGCCTAGGTTCGAAACCAGGATGGTTTCGTGCTCACGTAGCCCGAGAGATCACGTGACCAGTTTTTTTTTGTTTGGTCATTTGATTAGAGACGTCACGTGACCACAAATGTTTTTGTTTGGTCAGATGATTAGATATGTCACGTGACCAGAGAGATCACGTGACCAGAGATATCACGTGATCAGAGTTTTTTTGTTTGTGTTGAATTCAGTTGGACAAGTCACGGATTTTGACGACGGATTTCGGCGACGGCTTTTCGCTGACTGAGCCAGGTAATGCTCATGCATTAAAAAAGCAGACAACAGAGGTGCTAACAAAAAAGGCAGAGAAGAAAATGCCGGAAAAAGAGCAAAAAGTTAAGCTGTGAAGACTTCCGCACGACAGGGGGATCTCACGAACACGGCTTTGATACATCGTTTCTGGTCGGTGATGTAATCAGTGCTCTTGCGTATGACCCGTGATTTGCTTGGTTTCTGAAGCGACAGATACGCGCGCGCTGGGCTGTGGGGATCGCATGCTGGCCACTGAATTTTTCAAACACCAAAAATTATTGTTGTTATAAACTGTCAAGCTTATAGCAAAATTGGTTTGTTGGGGACCTGCAGCCCTGCAGGGCTGTGGGCCTTTGCTTTTCTACCCCTGACCACAAAGTCGTAAATCTGCATTTCCCGTGTAGCTCTCCCCCGCGAATATCGAACACGTCACCGGAAAGATCTCAACATTCCACGATTTGAGATGCCTTTTTTGTTTAGGTAATGACTACTTCGACATCCGGGTTAAAAAAAAAATGACCGCATCTCCACGTGGTGAATGATGTTGATTGGGGCGAAGCTCTGGTGGTGCTGATGATACTGATTTTGTTCATAGGTAGTGCTGATGGTGCTGATTTTTGTTTTTATTGCTCATAGGTAGTGCTGAGTTCCGGGTTGCGTTTCGACTTCATTATTACAGCTTTATGGTCGGTGAAATGCAGAGCCAGTGGTTCTTCTAGCGGATCCATCCATTTGACCGCAGCGCCCTCTCGTCTATAAACGTTGAGCCAATGCATGCAAAGTTTAACGCGATTATGTACGCATTTGACCGCAGTGCCCTCTTCTGTATAGACGTTGAGCGGCTACATTGAACGTTTCATCCAAGACATCCCCAGCTCTTGAGTTACTACCACATCTCAGAGTCCCTACTCGTCCCGCCGTCGTGGCCGAGTGGTTGATGGACTAGAAATCCATTGGGGTCTCCCCGCACGGGTTCGAATCCTGTCAACTGTGCAAATATTTTTTGTTCTTTTTTTAAGAAGACAGATAGAACGGACTGATGGACGGATGGACGGACGGACGAACGGACGGACGGACGGACGGACGAGGCTAGACCCTAAGGAGCTTCGCCCCTAATAATAGTAATGATACTCTGAACACATCTTTCGTCACTTACGAAAGGTATGTCCATAGTTATTTGCTATTTCGACGTCTACCATCACACTAAAGCACTATTACGGCATTTGACGTCAGGATAACTGAAGATAGTTTTGTTTCTTTAATTTCTCTGACATAATTTTCAAAAGTTGTAGTAATTGTTTAAATTTGTTCACGTCCCGTCAAACTAGCTTCTTTGACATTTTGAAGTCCTTGGTCTTCAAAGAACTTGAAGAGGCAGTTTGCCCTGGCGCAGCATGGCATGTAAAGTTAGTCATTTTTCCATTTACCATGGCCTAGCACTGGACACACAAGATCTATCGGCTTCAGAGATCGACGTGCTTTCCGACACGAACAGTTCTTCAATTGACTTTAATCTCTATTACCCAATTTTCTAAAAATTATTGAGCAACTAACCCACCGTTTTACAATTCCACCCCACTAACACATCGCGTAATTTCAACTAAAAATAAATTATATCGATGTTAGGTAATTCGTGTCAAGAATGCTTAAATATGAAATGTTCCGTTTCATGGTTTATTTTACAGCATTCTCAAAAATAAAGAGCAGTAAAGGAGTTACATATCACTAGCATAAGTATTTGTGGGTGCTCCATGCTTCTGACGGCCCAGATTAACCCCAACGGCCCAGATTAACCCGCTAGCTTGCAGCGGTCATAAACGTTTCAAGGAGACAATGCTCGTATTCATTTGCAACACTCTATTTGACGCGAAGTGGCGTAATTTGGGTTGGTTTAAAGACGCCCTCCAATGATATTTGAGCTTCTTCCCATGCTCTGTTATTTACTTCTTTAGTGATTCGGTGAACTCGGTGAATAGAAACTAAAGCATAAAACAGTAGCGCATCATATTTTTATTAGAACATACGAGAACCCGGGACTGGACAAGTTACCCAAGGAAGTATTTGCGACCAGAAATATTGAGATGCATGAAAGGGAAAGCTAAACGCGAGATGCTGAGGTACATTTGTATTTTATATCTCGGGAATTTGAGAGACACTTCCGTAAAAATAGCATAAATGTGCCCTAGAACAGAGAGACTGGAATCCAGATAGTAAGTTCTACAAGTCCAAAATATGTCGCCAGGCACTATTCAATATTTAACACTCAAATACATATACATTGTGGCAAATAGTATCTGTCTACTTGGCACGCCAATAGCTATGTAGTAGTTGTATTGTCCAAAATCATTCAAATAGGTCAAACAGTCAGTAACCGTCAGAAGCAGCCATTAATAGCAATATAATTATAAACAGAGAAGATAAAATAAGGCTCGATGAACCTCTTAACGCGTTGGACCTCTTGACGCGTTGGACCTCTTTACGCGTTAGACCACTTGACTCGTTGGACCTCTTGACTCGTTGGACCTCTTGACGCGTTGGACCTCTTGACACAAATTGGACCTTTTGACTCGTTGGACCTCTTGACGCGTTGGACCTCTTGACTCGAATTGGACCTTTTGACTCGTTGGACCTCTTGACCCGGCTGTCACGTGGCTATTGGACCTCTTGACTCGTTGGACCTCTTGACTCGTTGGACCTCTTGACCATAAGCGTCTCCCGAGAAGGGGGGGGGGGTGTTCGAGCAGCTGTGCACTATCCCGTCTGCCGAGAGGGGGATTCGGCTGTGACACGGACCTCCATCTGTCGCCGTGTACGAAAGACTCGCGGAAGAAAATGCCTTCAGAGAGCAGCGAGCGACTAACCGGTTCTCGAGTCGTGTTTTCACACTCCGTTGGCAGATGGCGATGCGAGACTGAATCACCGAGAAAAATCTGTACCAGTGAAAGTGGCGTTTTCATCACCTCACATGGGCTCCAGAGACAAAATAGTCGAAAATATGCGGGTGATCGAACCGCACTGATCGACTGGGATAATTGTTACGAATGTGCCGAATACAAAATTCTTGCCAATACACTTCTTAGTTTTAAAGAACCTCGCAATGGCGTTGTATGGAGGACCAAAACATTTCACCAGCATCATCGTTGTGAAGATAAATATCTGCCAATTAGTTTTCTTTTAATTTCTACTATTCTTTTGAATAGTGATACAGGTTCTGGCATCGTTTCTTCTGCTATATGCCATATCAATAACAATGACCCATAATTTTCTTGGAGCAGTATTTCCTGATTCATATTCACAAGACGAGGAAGCAACCAGCGTATCGAGGCTGCACACAGCTGTTTGTCGCGCTGTTTGTCGCGCGTCAACAAAGCAACGTTGGTTGACAAATTTAGCGTCAAAATGATGTTCGGTGATATCGGCATCTTACTCAAACAGGTCATTGTAGAATTCAAATTTTCGCTGCTGGAGTTCATGTGTCGTGAGAACCTTTCGCTGCATTAGAAGCCTCAAAAGCAACTTTCAAGTTGTGACATAAAAAAATGAAAGCAAGCGGCGTATTGCTAGTTTGTACTAATTGTTCCACGCTCTACGCTCATTGATCCACGCATTAACAACCATGCATGGTGGCTGCTGAAGTTTATACCTACGAATCGTGAGTTTTATGTATAAGGGGCTGCAACATGAGCTGTCCCAACGGAGCGCCAGCGGTCAAAATTCCGCCTGCGTTGTCTCATCACGCTTAACCGCGTCTGCGCCCTGGGCGAATTTGTCACTGACTATAGCGACTTGACGAACGAGGGCTTTCTTTTTTCTTCAACTTCTGACGAGCTGGTTAAAAAGCAAACAAAAACAACAACAAGAATAATTGAACATTTTTAATTCACCGAATGTAGATATAGGCTCTAGCTACTTCTCCACATAATCACTGGAGAGATTGAGGAAGTTATTTATGACGTGGCACGAGCTTTTGGATGCCTTTCCCAAAAAGGTGGCCGCCATGGGCTCTGAGACCTTGCATCATGCGTCAGCAAGACCACTACTCGCCACAGACATGTAATCTGTATGAAGAAAACTGCACGAAACTTCGGGAACGACTAAGAGACGCCCTTATTGAGAGGGGTCAGGAAGAGCGTCTGTCGCGACTGACGGTCTTGTGGAACTCGTGATGGAAGGACTGAGAACCCTTCTTTGGGGAGGGCATTCAAAAGCTTGGGCCAAGTGATAATAACTCCCTAAATCTGCATGGTGATTATGTGGAGAACTAACCAGAGTAGGTGTCTACATTCTGTGCATATTAGACGATTTTTAATCACTCTTTTTTGTTACCCAGTTCGTGAAAGTGTAAGAAAAACGACAATAAGAACAGGTCTCGTACACTGGGACAGGGAGGGGACTCCATTGATAAGCCCTACTTCCGCGGTCAACTCCCGATATCACTTGGACACTTGCTTGTATCGTCCAAAGTATATATCACGTGATTCATCATGCAACCAAACTTTGTTTTGTGCCCGTAAAACTGACATGTGCCGAATATTTGAAAAGCAAAATGAATTGCAATGAGTAGTTACTTGGAAGTATACATTTGGAATGCCATAGCCCCTCTTGAATGGAAAAGCAGCAGCAGACGACTTGCAGCAAAATTTACGCGGATGTTAGTTTTGCAGTGAGGAAAACAAGATTATTTTTTGCGAGATGTGCTGTTGACAAAGAAATATCTCTTGAAGGAAATATGACAGTCAATCTTAAGAAGAAAACAAAAAGAACACAGTGTGCTGCGGAACCTGCATAAAAAGAAAGCAGACCACAGCGTAAATAAGAGTGTTATCTTGGAAGAAGAAATATTTGGAACAATTTTGGAGTTGCTGTTTGCAAGAAAACTCGTCTTGCAAAGAACAGCTTCAATTAAGGTGGGTTAGAGAGATAACAACACACGATCGCAATACTTCTATGCATATTTGTGCTACTCTGCGTCTAATATGTTACATATTAGAGGTATAGTTTTGTTTTATGATCATGGGTGTTTTTCAGTTATTCATGGTCTTTCTCCTCTTTCGAATAGACGTCTCGCTTGCAATATGGTGTTTCCTTATAAAGTGCTTAACTCTGTTAGTAATTCTCTCCTCCTACCAAGTAAAATCTAATTCCATGTTCCTCCACGACAAAATAAATCCACGACCTTTTTCTACCCTTCTCACTTAGAATCTGGCCCTCAATTGATACAGGTGTTCTTGTTAAAGATTTTGTTTGCATGTACAAAGTGCGACACTTTTAACACAAGCGAGCAATCGCTGTCTGTTTTGAGGGAGTTTCTGTCATAAAAACTGCTAATTTCACGTGAAATGCTAATTTGGGGCACGCTTACACTGTCGCATAGTGTACACGTATTTGCTTTTGTCTAGTGTTGCCGTTACCCGTGTGTGTGATGTAGTAGTATTAGTAGTATTAGTAGCCGTTCTTGATAATGGACATAATAACTTTCCGGAACCAGCCAGCGTCAAATAATGTTTAAGTGTGAGTTAATAACATTCCGCAAACAATAAATGTAAAATCATTTTAATAATAAAAAAAACACGACCGAAGTCGATTGTATTTCTCCGCTGAAATATACAGCAACGATTTCAGCACGAGAAAGAAATCAACACGCCCACACACCCTCACACAGGATTTTCGAGATTAGTTTTTATGTTCTTCTATAAGACGCGCATATAAGAATATTATACACGTTTTTATGCCACAAAAGCAAAAAATACTATGTTTTATTGCTCAGTTTGGATGAACTGATTTCAGTGCAGATTTTCCTTAAGCATCATTTAGAATATTATCTAAACGGTCTCATTTCTGTTGAATGAGTGTTCTCTTTATCAAAAGCAGATGTCGCACCTGAAAAGCCTCTAAAACATCTAATTGATTTGGTTTCGCTAACTAAGGTATAATGAAGTCAATGACTATGAAAAAGAAAGAAGAAAGAATAAATAAATATTTGGGGAAGTTTAGCAGCCTTAAAAATTATGAAGTAAATAAGCCACACGATACCTTTGGGTGCGTTTGGAACAGGCTCGCTGTAAAACAAATGACTAATCTATGATAAAGAGAATGTAGTCTGGCTCAATAGATCGATCAGCAAATAAAATTAACGGCGCTTGATAAAAATAAGCTTGTTTTTGTAGTTATGCTTTGAAATATGCCAGAACCTAATGCTTGTTCGCGTGGGCAGAGCATGGTCGTGCTCAATCGAGCGGACCCCCCACTGACCACGCTCTTTTTTGTACTTCTATTGCCAACCTCGTGTTCCCTATTGTTTGAGTTTTTTGTTCACTGTTCCTTGTGTATTCTTATTACTATTATTCCCCACTCCCCTCTGTAATGCCTTTGTGCCCTGAGGGTAAAATAAATAAATAAATAAATAAAAAAAGGACGGACACGTATAACAAGTTCACCATTCTAAAGTTTACGAAATCACAGTCCAGCGGGAAATCATGACAGCCGAGCACGAGCGAGTTCGTTGCTTCCAAAAACCGAACAAAGTGAGAGCCATATGTCCGAAGAAACAAAAAAATCGTGACCAGAAGTTTTTTTGTTTTTTTTAATGTTGTATACTGTCAGCGAATATAGCTTAAAATAAAATAAATAGCTCTATAAAAACAAAGGGCAAGTAGAAAAAGTACACAAACAAAGGTCTGGTGGGTAATACTAATGTGATATTAGCCTTTCAAATTCATGCGCACCTGAAGAAGCCAAGGGGCGACAATATGTGGTGCCCCTACCGTCTGCTTGACGCACTGTGACTTTCCGATGTACGGCACATGAGATTATCCAGAAATCCAAGACAAAGTTGACGCTGGTTGAACATTGTGATGTCAGAACGCAGATAAGGCAGGAGGAAAGCGAAAGAGAGTACGCGATAACCTCCTTCTGTGTTCGCCTTTTTTGTTTGTGCGTCGCTTCCAAGATATGCGAAGCGATTGAGTTGGCACGAGCGTACACCAGAGCAGCCCCACAATAGACTACTTCCAAAACAGCCTACACGCAACACTGCTTCCGTTGAATTATGGGACCCGATAGGCCATGGAGAGCAGTGGCATGGATTCGGTTTCGATCGCCTCGTTTACAAAGTAGTGCATCTCAGCACTGCATGAAAGCAAAGTCAGTGCTCGCTCGCATGGCACCCATTTATCTTCGTGAAAGTTCCCATTGAAAGTTGAAACACGGACCTACAGGGCCTACCTAAGCTTAGCAAGGAAGAAACACGGACGTATGCAGCGGCTATAAGCTTAGCGAGGAGTAGGAGTACGGCCTGCCGCGTCCTACACCTGTCTGTAGCCCTGGCTACCACTGCAGAGTTGAGCTTGAACGTCCCGGCTCACGAATATTTTAAGAAACCTCGGAAATTGAGGAGCCGATGGAGCAGGACGACTGGCCCGGTATACTTCTTCCATGTGCCATCGTTGGCTCATGTTTACCTGCGCACAAACTCTGGAACATCGGGAGCCCGAGAAAACATGCTCCAGCATTCCATATGTATCTGTAGGTAACACCGACAGTATTATGAAGTTAAGAAAAGTCGCATAGTATTTCAAAATGCAATCACTATATTTGGTCATGACGTGATGTCGTGAAGTGAAGTTGGCCAATCAAATGCGAAATTCAGTGGCCACCGTTACCCAAGATGCTTTGTGTGGCGTCTGGCCGCAGATGGCTTCCATTGTGGAAGAGGTCTACTCCCCTGGCCTCGAGTTCTCCCGTGAATTTACGCAAAGATCACGCGCGCGTTCTAAACCGACTTTCGTGTGAGATACAAAAAACAAACGAACAAACAAACACACAAAACAAGCCAAAACGGTACGGAGGCATTTTGCCAACAAGATAACTGATGCACCCAGCTGGCAGGTTTCTCAGTAACCGCGATGTACAATATAGAGCAGTAATATTTGAACAATCAAGGCCAATGTTTCCATAGGTTCGAATATTGTCACGAATGACAAATGATGAGGCTGCCTACCTGGCGCGCGGCAATATTACTGAAGCATTTTTTCGGGAACGAACATCGGGTGGGGAGCCGGGAACGAGTCAAAATTCAACGTGCAAATATCTTCCATTGTTTCCTTCACATTTTTACGCCATAAAACAGTTTTTATTATTTTATTAATCCGTATAAAACATGAAACAGCAAACAATACTCTCAAATGTATAATGCCGGACTTCTATGATTGTAAATTTCAATCCGCGAAGGCTCGTTCATTTCAGGATACAATTTCTTGACCCAATCTCGTCATTGTAGTCACTCAGATGACTGCAGTCAAAAACAGCTATGCGTCCATCAGTTCATACAGGGCATTTCAGACGATCGCAACTACTACTATACTCACTGGTCACCTGCAACTTGATGAAACGCAGGGCGTGATTTACGCTTCGGAATTCTTTTCTTTAATTTTCTTTTTTTAGTTATGTTTGGAACTACGTTGACTGCGTTGGGGTCATGGGATGCTTGCCACCTTCCCCGTCAAATTCTTATGGTCTAGGTGACTGTAGAAGTCATACCGATCCTGTACCCAACACCACCAGCTGTTGTCGCATGCGACCAACCCCTAGAACCAAGAAGTGTGTTCCTTGTGTTTCCATGTCCACACGACCACTTGATCACTGCCGCTTCGCTCCGGCAGGACGTTTCACACGGAAATGGATAGAAACAGTGGTCCAGCTGAGTGTTTCCCGAGTTTGTCGCGGGAGACACGGCCCAGCGGACACGAGCAATGCGTTTGCCGCCATGCTACCGTGGCTAAAGCCCCTTGATGTGTTTGTGTTCGGTTTGCAAGTAGCGTCAAATGCGCCAGTGCACGAGGCCACATGGTCAGCGCCACCAGGTTCAATACCACTCATTGCGCCGGCTCTAAAAACTTTCGCTACCCCCCCCCCCCCCAAAAAAAAAGAAGAAGAAAAGAAAAGTTATTTAGGAAGTTGCTTTTAGCGGTGCGGGAACCAGAATCGATCGGCCGTGGAATGTATAAAGTGTCTCCCCCAAAATACTTTTTTTTTTCTATTGCAATTAGAAATTACGCATCGCAATGCTCATTCTCCGCCCAAATGTAGCGTTAGCGGTTCGAACCAGATGCCAAAAGTTTCAGGACTAACCGTTACCTCATTCAAAAGGTATAAGTGATGATGATGGCAACAGACGGAGCTATCGAATGCATGGAGCTGAATTGCGCCAGTTACCACAAATGGGCGAAAACGGGCCCCATTTTTTCATTCCAATTTTCCGAAAATCACTTATAACTTTTTGAACGAGATAACGGTTAGTTCCGAATCTCTGGCGTCTGGTTTGGACTACGATGCCTACTAGTATGCCGCTATTAAAGCTATATGGCGCGAGCGCGTGGCTTTGCTTATGGTTTCGTTCGCGCGAGCAAGTGGGCAAATAATCAACGAGATCAAGCCTCATGCTCGCGCCAGTAGCTTTGACAGCGTTGTACGCTAAGTGGGAAACAGAGTATAGGGTGATTACATCTGGCCATGTACTGCACTGGCTAAATTGCTCATCTACAGCGTGTGACTCGTCGCAACTTCAAATGGCTGACCAACTTCACGCTGCATAAATATCCCCACAACCCAATTTTTTTTTTACATCTAACCATTTTGTTTTGAACGCTTATTTTTCTTTTTTTTTCTTTTTGTTCCGAAGCGCGTGAAAGAGTATGTTCCTGCACGCGCTCGTGGCTCTGACTGTGCTACGGCTACATTTCGTTCTCCACGATTTCATTGTATTTTCCCTGCGAGCGCGTGCTGTCGGAATCGGGTACTACCATAGCCTCCTCTATACTCACAAAGCCTGGCAGTTCGACGGCGGAGCCAAAGAGTGCCCGGTCGCACATTTGGAGCGCGGGGATCTGGTACCACAGAGCGTTTCTTGGGGAAGCTGGTATTCAGCGCACAGCTTTTGCAGATGCGAGGACCCGAAACATGGTATTCAAATCCGACGAGAAAAGAAACGGTAGCGCGAGGAACGCGAGGAGCACGAGCGGACATTTCATCGCTCGGGAGGCTCGGGAGAAGTGTGTTTCGGCGTCTCGCCGCAGCGGGGCGCCCGTTACATGACTCTTCTCTCATCCGTTGTCTGCCGCTCTACTTTTTCACTTTCGGCGGCCGCCTCTCGTGGCGATCTGCCAGGCTTTGTCAGTATAGAGGAGGTTATGGCACTACAAACGATACCATCACCCTAAACAGAATGACATTGAGGCACCCTATGTTCAGACCACTAGCGCCACTTTTGGGCGGAGAATGAGCGTTCGGCAGTGCCTAGTTTATTTTTCCGGGGAAAAGAAATCCCGTAAATTTCTTTGGGGAACACACTGTATATAACGACGGTACTTACCGTGTAGAGTCCTTTTTCGCAGAAGGGGAATAGACGCTAAGCAGAGAAATGGAGCGGTGTAGCTGTATCATCCTGCCGACACGGCTCAGGGGTGCTGTTTGTATCGTGGCCGAAGCGTCCTCCTGTCAGTTGCACGGGTCGGGCACCCAGGGGAACGAGGAGAACGCGTCCAATGCGTCTGTCTAATCACAAACGCTGCTATCGCCCGGCTGTTCAAAAGTTGCCCCACTACTTATCGGCAGGACCTTGGTTATCGTCGTTTCACATTTCTCTCTCGAGCGCATCTCGGAGTTATTACATCGCCAAGTAAAAAAAAACAAAAAAAAACATCAATGAAACGCGGGGTTTGTAATCTGATGTGAAAACGGAGCATGAGATAAGGTGGCGATGCCAGGTGTTCTGTAGAGATATCCCTTTCCATCCACACATGCTATATCTGGAGATAACCATGTCTGACTCGGCATCTGAACCGTCAGAGAAGGGAAAGTATTTATTCAACAAGCACCTGCAATAGAATACTTAGAAAACTTGGGAGAAGATTACAAAAAACTGGGTCAACTCAAAACAGGCGAAGCTCTCAAGCTCAATTGTCTCCAAGTTTTTACAATTTACCAGCTTGTCTGTGTTTCGGTGTCGAACTTGAAAATAATTTTCAACATCCGCTTTGTAGACCTTATTGTCATTTCCAAGACAGAACTTTCGGGGGAAAAGAAATCAAAACAAGTTTGATCAAATGAACCCTCTTCTCAACACTTTTCTTGTTTAACTATCCTTTCCCGCATATGAATTTTCTACTGCTAGATTACTTCTGTGTCGAACTTTAATTACCCCTTTGAATGCCGTTTTTTTTGCTTTTGATTTCTTTTTTGGCATGTATTACTCCAATTTCAGCAGAAAAGCTGTATATAGCATGGTATATAAAGTATGTATTTTATTATTATTAAAACAGACTGATCTATGGGCTGAAAGTTAATAGATTTCTACATGCCTCCACCCTAATATATTTTTCTCGAATTATACTTTTCGAGACACTGTGCTATGCAAAGTGGCACTCCAGCTTCGCACCTGGGGTTGCTCTTTTCTAGTGACCGTAACCAACATTTTTTATTCGGAACTATAATTTTTTTTTAAATTTAGTTTATTACTAAATTAATTTATTACTAATTTCTAGATCTTGGTGTTCGCCATAAGGCGCGATTTTGAACGAAATAGATTATTCTTTCTAAAACAACGAGGGAGCAAACCGAGACAGAAGTGCCCTAAGCAAATCTTTCCACGTGCCGTCAACAGGTGTTATTAGTAAACAAAACATTGCTCCACACGTAAACTGGTGTAGCGAATTCCTGGGCAATTGTATTACACGTGAAACGTTCTGGTTTCGCTCCGGAACGTTACCGATACCGGCGCCTATGCTCACGTCGCTCGATAGCAGTTCCTGGAATGAAGATACTGGCGCTAGTCGGCTTTTAAAGCCTGACTGTTTCCAGAACCTCCCATGCTCACCGGAATCAGCGAATCAGCGTTAATCACGTGACCTTACCACCAGCCAATCAGCGTCGAGCTTCGCTGATCGATTCCTTGGGCGTCACTAAATCTGGGCGACCCCCTCCCCCGGACGAGCCGAAGAACGTTTCACGTTACAAATAAAATTGACAGCCCAGTTGGGGGAGGTGGAAAACGAAACCTGCTTGGGAGCGCGCCCGAGTACCCTAGGACGGGGCACTCAAAATATCAATAAAGAAAAATAGTATGTTCTATTTTCTGCTTTTTTTTTTTTTTGTCATCAAAGCTAAAGAATTTGAGGTGCCAACTATATATACAACATTATATGTCAGAAACAATTGGAATCGCAACGACTTTTGCAATTGTTTTAAACTTTGAAACACGGAAAATTAATAAGCATAGTTTGACCCAGAAATGTATTCTGCTTTGAAATACCGAGGATGTAAAATGTCATGTTCAGTATGCCAGCACAAACAGTACTTTTTGGGGGCACTTTACTATAAATAATATTAATCACAGTTTTTGTAATAATACTTTGGTGACTTTGGAGATGATGTCATAACTTATGCGCAAAACAATTTGTCGGATTTATTAAAAGATTACTAATTTGCATGTTTTCTCAGTTTAGTTTCTATTCTTGAGATATGCAAACATGGGCAGGGCTTGCAGGAACGAGTAATAACCATAAATAAATAAACTGTTCATAAGCTTGAGAAGAGCCCCAATGTCACCGAGATTCAAGAGGTTCGCTCCACTTGCCATTTATACTACGTCATTTGTACCACGTATGATTTCAATTAAAATATTGAAGTGAATGAAGAAATATAATAAGTTTTCTTACCGAATAGGTGTTTTGGGTGACGCGTGACACTTTTTTGGAAATGCTCGTCACTGTGCCGTTCCCTTGCGACATATCGCCACGTTCCGTGTCGGTGCCTTTCCTTTTCGAACTTGTTTATTAAAAACGGCGGTCTGCGATGTCGTCACAAGAAGGACGTCTCTGCCAATCCGATAATGTTATCAGAAATCTCTAGATGTGAACTAATCATATCGCTCAGACAGCAAGATTTTCGCATTTTTTACCTACTTTTTTTTCAAGCTAGATTAGCCATAAGATATCTAGGGGAAAGCCTGTGCTTATCGTGCCTGTTTGGCGCACTTCACTATGAAAATCTACCACTTAGTACATTTTTACGGCTCGAATTCGACAATAATATTAACTGCTAAGGGATTCGCCATGGGCCCGTGAGCCGATTCGACAGGTGAATACCCATGGTAGACCAGGTGTACAGGTATTAAGATCAAACTTCAGCTGCTGTTTTCAGACTCAACTAATAACGGGGATCTGCGTTACGTTAGTTCCCGGGGAGTTTTAGCTTTTTTAAACCGGGCTATGTTGCAGAACACGGACTTACAATATCGTATTCTGCCGGGCGGAAAACCGGTTCTTCGTTTCCCCCTCTCCCTTCACTCTCGCACTCTTCTCTTCTCCTCTTCCCATAGCAGCGGGTCCCTGAGCAACACCTCCTAGAAAGAAGGCCGTAGCGCTCCGAGTGGTTACGTCACAACGTCGGAGAAGGAAGGCCATGGCGCAACTACGTAAGAAAATATCTGGTATCGACGTGAAAAAAATGTTGCTTGTCGAGCGGCACGGTGGTGTTCGTGCGCGTTTATCCCACATTAATATACGTTTTAAAAGCGCAGTCTTCTACAATTTATTATATATATATATATATATATATATATATATATATATATATATATATATATATATATATATATATATATATATATATATATATATACAGGGTTTTTTGTTTTTAAGCTTAACAGAATTTTTATGAAAAAACCATGAAAGCTGGATTAATGCGGTCTGCGCAGGTGAGTTATACGGCCAGGGGGACATATTATAGGAGGCTAATCTTAACGATCAGTCGGCTAATTAGTTAAAATTCGTTAATTACCTTTTTAATTAATGAAAATAGACAAAGTTCCAATTAGAAACTTGCTCAGCGTCATCGAAAACCACTAAATCAGTAATTTTCAGAAAGACTTTGAGCGCGTGAGAAGCGTAGTAGTGCACTAAAGTTAGCACTCGTGGAGCACGTACAAAGCTAGCGGTTGCGATAAGGCGCCCGCTCAATTTTTCCGTCTCTTATCTAGCCCCAGCCTTCTACCTGCTCCACGAGCGGTAACTTTAGTGCACTACTACGCTTCTCATGCGTTCAAAGTCTTTCTGAAAATTACTGATTTAGTGGTTTTCGATGACGCTGAGCAAGTTTCTAATTGGAACTATATGTCCATTTTCATTAATTAAAAGTTAATTAACGAATTTTAACTAATTAGCCGACTGATCGTTATGATTAGTCCCCTATACTATGTCCCCCTGGCCTTATAACTCACCTGCGCAGACCGCATTAACCTAGCTTTCATGGTTTGTTTTAAAAAATTCTGTTAAGCTTAAATATATATATATATATATATATATATATATATATATATATATATATATATATATATATATATATATATATACGTAATATACAACGCGTTACCAAGGTTGAAAGTACAAAATTTATATTTATGATTATCCCCGTAACCGCGGGATTACGTGCAGTCCCGCAGCTCCCCACACTTTTCGAATGAACCGGTCCGCTGCGACATTTTCTTCCCTCATACAGGCTTCGATTCTTATAAATTTATGTTCTCTGAGCTGCTGACTGTCTGAAAAGGAACGCTGAGACATTTCTGAAGGGAAGGGAACCGAAAAAAAGAATCCAGTCATCGCCGCAGGGAGCGCACACGAGCAAGAGATGGGTCGACAACGTTAAGCCTTTCCTCCGACACTGCTGCCGCTGCTCTCGTGTGTGGTAATTTTGAGACTTGTTTCTTTCTGGTCGTTATTTCGTCGTCACCGCAGTCTCGGGTAGTTTTTGTGTGTTCCGTTGGTACTACGGCATTTACGTGGATTCGCGGAACAAGTCCTGCTACGGTTTGAGTGACATGTGTGACAACTAGCCAACGATGACTCTGGTCGATTATCGATAGACCTCTCTCTCGACAAGAGAGAGACTTCTGGGAGTTCGTGTTCAAATCTTTTTGTCACGGATATTGTGGGACTTGTGGATACGATCGACAGGTGAGAAACAACTTATTTACGGGCTTTCTTGGTCATGTAAAACGCAAGCAAAGTGCTGCAATCGTTTTTTTTTTAATCTCGTGATAGAATGAAATTACGTTCTTTGTCGTTGTCCGTGTGCAGTTGCATCGACAGTTGTAAATATACGCGGTAATCTAGTTTTCACTGGAAGGTGAAAAACAAGTTTGTGTGATTATTGAAAGTGCGTTGTTTTGGTTATGTGTTTATATATAGTAATGCTATTTTATTGCCTTTACCGCGTTCATACTAGAATCTTAACAGTATTAAGGTAATAGTATTACTGTATACAAAATAAGTTATATTTTGTACTAAGGCAGCTCGAGCCCATAGGGAGAAGTAAATTAGTTGACCCTAAATAGTAAGTTTAGTACCCCTGCCACAAGGAAAAGTTAATATATTTTCGTTACAATGATATGGGATTTAATCAGCTCGCGGTCTTGAGTGATTATACGAGCGTCCCAAGCTGATGTGTCGAACCCCATAATGTCATTCGATTGAAATTACACTAATTTCGCCATGTGGCCGGTGTATAATGCAAGAATTCAGTGACTGCACGCGATAACATCGCTTACATGATCGTAAGTGACACTTGTCTTGCCATGTCCGCGTTGACTACGTCTACCTGATTTTTAACTGTGATCTGTTTTGCTGTGTCCAATCACTGCGTGTCTCGCCATTTTGTCGAAGTATTTCTGTGTAAAATACGCATTCATACAGCAATAATTGCGTGACTCAATGTTTCGACTTAAAACAATCACATTTTTCTATAGACGTCTTATACGCATACATCATGCCATTTCGTACCGATTATTTAGCGGTGTAATATTTTGCCCGTGTAATAAAATGTTTTTAGACCCATTGCTATGTGCAGCCTTCATTTCAGCGAATAAGACACGCGTATGTGACTAAAAGCGCGTTGCGACGGTCGATCCACGCGCGTTGCCTTCGCTTCGACGCGCGCCCCTGATGGCCTTCCTTCGCGACGTCACGAGAAGAGCGCTACGGCCTTAGCTTCTAGGAGGTGTTGCCCTGAGCTACTCCCCACAGAAAGGAGGAATTGAGGGAGAGTTTCCTTCTTTCTGGCTGTTCGTCGACCTTTAAGGTGAAGCAGGGTTAGATACGTGAAAATAGAATAAATGTGATCTTGTATTTTTGTATTTTGTATTTTTGTTTGTATTTTGTATTTTTGTGTCAACGTATTTCTTTACGTGCATTCTTACTGGAGACACGGAGACATTGACATTGTGTTAATAAATACACCATTAAATAGGGACCACATTTGAATCTAAATACTATTCTGAAGGTGCCTTGAGAGCACGCAAAAAAATATTCTGTTCCATTGAATAAAGTAAACATGTAAAATACCACATGTTGCATTCTTTCTTTCGTACCACGTCGTGTAGTAACACCAATGCAATTATACATTTGCACTGGTTATTTATTAATGTGTTCAGCCATAATTTATATTTACTTAGAGGCTGCGAACAATTTTACATCTCCCACAAGCAAGCACCCGTCAATACAAAATAAATAAAAAGTGGCCTGTACGATCATCAGACGAAAGTACACAGGGAATAATCACAAAACACTTCGGTTGGAAATATATCGTATTATCCTAATGGTGGCTTATATTCGATTTGATATAGCGATAAATGGTCACTGGACCCATATCTTTTCGAAAGCACAATGCCACTAACTCTCCTCATTGCCAGATACAAGTTGTACAAGAACAGTCGTCAGGAATATATTTATTATAATAATTATAAACAGTATGTGGTAATGGACACCCTCAGCGTTTAATCGTGTCGCTTGACACCGCAGAAGAAGAATATTTCTGTAAATCTGAAACATGCCACCTTTTATCAAAAGCACGATTTGCATAGTCCTAATTTAAGAAAAGAAAAGGAAGAGCCGGTTCTTATAAGAATATCTTGACTTTCAGAAGCTTCTCCTACCTTAAGTTTCGTATGTATACGTGTCTCTGTCGCCGTAGCTACAGCTACACCACTAACGCCGCGGTCACCACACTGATGCATTCTACACCAGAACGTTTAAATAGGGCAGGACCGGGCATGACGTCATGCCCAGTGACGCCGGAAAAAGAACTCAATCCCAGACTGCATTACGCACCGACGAGCTCTCATCCAAGCGCCCGTCGTCTGCGGTCTGTTTCGTCTGCTCGCTTTCGCTGCTGACTTTCGATACGATCGGCGCGCCAAAAGAAGTGTCGATGCGAACCCGCATTCTCATCGCGGCGGAGAGAAACGAAAACCTGCTGCAAGCAGGACTTGTATGGTTTTCTCAACCCACGGTGCCATTCTCAGCGTTCGTGCGTACGACGACTCACGCGCTCGCCTTCCGAAGCCGCGCTATGACGACTCGCCCTATAGACGACGCTCCCGGCGCAGTGTCGAGCGCGTCCGCTACACACCGCTACACAATAGATAGGTGTTCACACGACTCATGTGAGGCTAGTAAGAAAAGTTGCATCAGGTTCTCGTAAAGGCCGTAAGCCAATACGGGGGTTATATGGCAGCAATCGTGGAACGCCTAATTTATTGAAGGCGGGCCGCGCCTCGTTAACGGGCAAGCAATCAGATAGCATATGATAACGCTTTTCTGAGCATACGCTATACAGTGATGCGAATGCGTAACTGCTATATACTCTACAAACGGTATTTTATGATATTTTTGTGGACGCTTCTTCGAGCTTGCGAAACATGGACGATTATTTCGGTACGGAGCGCGTAAACAGAGGTCGTCATATAGAGCCGTAGTGTTTAACAACTCGCTTAAGCCATGGAGCCAGCAATTAGAAAATAACCGTTCAAGCGCGTTACGTATTTAACTGGAAACATGACTATATATAAAATGTTTACGTAGTGATATTAACCCGAGACTGCGGCACGAAAAGGAAACGATAACAGTGATAGGAAAAGAAACTGAGGGACAGAGGACGTCTCTAGTGAGACGCGTTCTCTCTCTCTCTCTCTCTCTCTCTCTCTTATTTTCTGTTTCTACCACAAACTGCTTCGTTTTTATAGGTTAATATCGCTATGTAAACTCCCATCAGCTCGCCAGCGCGCTAACTGTATTTTTATTCATAAAAACATCTCATTAACAGGGAGCGCGCCTTGTCTCTCGCAGGCGCTGAATCCTGACGAAACCAGGGACACCCGGCAGAGAGCCGGACCAGACTCCCCGTTCCTCGGAGCCAACCCTAATCCGATGATGTCCGTCGAGCCGGCTCTCATGGCCGCCTACCAGGGCGACCTGCTGGCGCTCTGCTGGCTCCAGCAGCACCACGCGGACTGTCTTCGAGTGCGTGACTCCGTCGGTGGTTCCTGCGTGCACTACGCTGCGCGCGGTGGTCACGTGAAGGCCCTTCGGTTTCTGGTGCAAGCCGTCGGGCTGCGGCCCCATGCCCGGGACGTGGCTGGGGCGAGTCCCGCGCACGAGGCCGCGGCCGCGGGCAAGACAAGGGCCCTACGTTGGTTGCTCGTGCACACGGCCTGCAAGGTGCGGGACGTGGATCGAGAGGGCGCCACTGTCCTCCACATCGCCGCAAGGTGAGCTGCCCTCCACATGCACCCTGGGTTATTCTCATTCTTTTCCAGACTAATTCACTACTCTGCGCTGTAAATTAAAGCTGAGGCCCCACAGCGGCCTGAGAAATGACGATGTAATAAGCCAGTGCTGAAGACGTGTTTCTAAGGCTTGGTCACTACCCTGAAGATTTTTAGTGCATATGTGGTCCTATAGATCAGGAAATGGTCCCCGTCCTGATATGAAATAAATATGTACGAGGAGCAGCAGGTTGTTTGTATACTCTATGTAAGGATGCTTCAGGCTATATATGAATGCGCGTGCGTAGGCCTATTTGCGACTCCAGCGAAATCGACGCCGCGTAGCGGCAACGCCGAGAAGCTCAGAGAGGAGGTCGTTTCGACTCTGTCGTCTGCTATCGCTGCTTGGTTCTCGTATAGGCAGCATAGAAACAAACATCGTTCCCAGTAATTATTTTTATGCTTCCGCCGTGTCATTCCTACGCACTGACTAGAAGAAGGTTTCTACCGTAGAAAAATCGCTTTGCTTTCATATGTAGCGCCGATTTTATGCTGCAGTGCAAGACATTTATGGTGGTCCGCGTGTTGAACGACGAAAAAGGCCTCCTCTCGTCTGCCATTTTGCCTGACCAGCGCGCCCCCTATAGTTCGCCGGAGTCGCGAATACCTGTTTGTGAATTGTCCCAGAAAATTACCTCTCGGTATGCATACATGGTACGATCCGGCATCCCCAGTGCGATTACGTTTTCCCGAAGGAAAGCGTTGTTTGGCGAGAAACAGAAATGGGTACACTCTGTACTGCACTCTACTGTGCTGTATATCCTATACAATACCATTACATCATCACTAGACGCATTGCCGCAGGCCTTGATGGTAAGGGCGACTTGCCTTTCTGTGACACCGCAGCTCTCCTGAGCTAAAATAAATATCGATATCAATTAATCGATATCAATCACTCTAACCGTAGACCAACATGAACTTGAGAAATATATATATATATATATATATATTTTTATAACGAGACGTAAAGGCATAAGTGTGCCGGAGTGGTTTAACCGTGTTCCTTAACACTCTAGACTTTTTTGTATACGCACCGTTCACCTCTTAGCGAGCAGGGCGATGAGAGCTACGCACCCGCGGGGCCAGTCAACCGCTTCCCTTTGATCGCTTTACCCCACTCTCGTCCTTAGTGACGAGAGCATGATCACGTTGCAAAAGATAGGCGAAAGCTTAGTTTGCGAGTACACGGAGCTTCGACCGCACTGTCAGTTTAGGGGTAACGGAATATAACATCATACGCGCTGTTTACTAAAACAAAACTTGTTTGATTACACCGGGTGTGGGCACCGCGCTTGCGCAGACACAAAATTCCCGTGAGGTGAATCGTCCGCGCATGCACCGTTCTGACGGCAGCGCCGCCGCAGTCGCCTGGCATCATAGTCGCGTGTTGGGGTTGAACATAGCCTCCTATACACTGACAAAGCCTGGCACATGGCCACGAGAAGCGGCCGCCGAAATGGAAAAGGTAGAGTGGCAGACAACGGATGGAGAGGAAAGCCACGTGACTGGCGCCCCGCTGCGGCGAGACGCCGAAGCACACTTCTCCCGAGCGAACAATTACGTTTCGGGTCCTCGCCGCTGCAAAAACTGTGCGCTGACGTTCAGGTTCCCCGAGAAATGGCTCTTTGATGCTCTGTGCTACCAGATCCTCGTGCTCCAAATCTGCGACAGGGCACTCTATGGTTCCGTCGTCGAACTGCCAGGCCTTGTGAGTATAGAGGAAGCTATGGGTAGAAGTAAGGTGGACTATAGGGTGCCTCATGTTCTTCTGTTTAGGGTGATGCCACTTTTTGTAGTATCCGATATACCGACAGCACGCGCTCACAGTGAAAATAGGAAGAAATCGTCAGAAACAAAATGCCGCCGTAGCACTGTCAATGCCAAGAGCTCGAGCAGTTAAACACTGTTTCACGCGCTACGGAAAAGAAAAAGAAACAAAAGCGTCGGGAACAAAAGTACCATGAAGAGCGGTACAGACGTCACCACCGTCTGAGCAAAGTGCGCTATGCGAGGGCAGCCAGGTAAAAGCTCAGGGTGCTCTTCCTATGTGCGCTTTGCTTGGGGTGATGACATCTGGCCATTTTGTTTCTAACGTTTATTTTTATTTTTTGTTCTGAAGCGCGGCGTGAAAGAGCGTGTCCCTGCACGCGCTCGTGGCGTTGACAGTGCTACAGCGACATTTTGTTTCCTGCGATTTCTTTGTATTTTTCCTGTGAGCGCGTGCTGTCGGCATCGGGTACTACAAACGATGGCATCACCCTAAACAGAGGGACATCGAGGCACTCTAGGTAAAACAGTGCCTCAATGTCCTTCGGTAAAACTAGCGCCCTTTCGTTCTACTATACTCTGTTTCACCTTATGATGTACCGCAGGCTAGGCTACAAGCGCGAGCTCCTTGCTGTAGGGCACATCTCGGCGGCACAAGCTTTCGTGCGTTAAGAGCAGCTCCCAACGCTATGAGCTCGCGCTTCTAGCCTTGTCTGCGGTACAACATAAGGTGAAACGGAGTATAGACGGTGTCGGGAACGCGTCTCCGAATGGTGTGTTAGCTGCGTCTAAAATTAGTGGTCCCCTGGATTACCACCCGATGACGTCATAAAAGTGTCGCACTGTCGCCGGTCGCGATCCTGGCGGCGTCCCAGCAGCAGTGCACGTAAGTGACAGACGCCTGTTCTGCTACAGATCGCTCTCTAGTTTCGACAGTCTACTGAAGTTTCGGCAGCCAAGAGTTGGGACGTCGCGACGATAGCGACCCTCGCGTTCGCTCGCGCTTTTCTCCGGCCGGCATTTGGAACACCAACCGCTAAGATCGCGACATCCGACAACATGACACTCCGGCTTTTGTGACGTTATTTGCTGCCTTTTCGGGACCACTTTCGATGGATGGGCGCAATTGGACGCTAAACACACCCGTGGGAGACGCGTTGCAGGTACCACTACAGTCCTCTCGTGCTCTCGCTTTCCAATTCCTGCCTGACGTGTGTTTGGTGCGCCATTTGTTGGTCTCCCTCAATACCCGATAAACAAAAGTCACATAAAAAAAAAGGAGATGACATGTTATGCCGCCTGGCAACCAGAACGAGAGAAAGGATGGCGAACTGGTTTGATTGCCCGTCACGCATGCAGTCCCGGTCCCCGTTAGATGTGCCGTTTGAAAAGGCCCGACCTCCGCGCCGGCTCCAAAAGGACGGATCCGGTGAGCCGAACGTGGCCGTCCAGAGAAGGGGTTCCGCTCGCGACCGCACAAAGCCCTGGATTCGAACCAAGGACAGCAGCCGGCGTGCCATTGTGGGCGGACCGTGAAATGGGAGGCAGCTTCGTGCCTTCCGCATCCCGGACGGACCGAGAAACAAACAGAGCGTCCTTCCGAGGTCCACATTTGGAGGGTTGGTGGTAATGCTTGAACCTCTATATGGTAAGGCGAGTGATATATAATTAACTTGCGTGACCCGGTGGATGGAGCGTTCTGCGCGTTGGCTAAGGTACTCTAAAAAGCGAATGTAGTCGAACGTATTTTTTTAGATTTTTTGTTTTAGGCATTTAATATTTTAAATATAAGTATGTCAATTTCAACTGCTTCACTTTTTTTCTTTTTTGAGATGTGTGTTCGAACCAAATTTGGATGAATAATAATGGAAAGGTAATCGCGCTGCGTCTCGTGGCGGCGCTCGATTTTACTGCACCACCTGCACCTCCTGCATGGTGCAGGAAAGTACAAGGGCAGTCTACTTCCGGTGTGTGTATTGAGATGCGACCGGAAGTACACTGTCCTACACATTTCTGCACCGGCAGAAATGTGTAGGACAATGTACCTGCATCTATGTGATGCGTTTTTATAGGAACGATTTGGCCGGCGCTCCGTGGAACATCTTACACATTAGATATAGGCTAGATATTTATTGAAAGAACCCTCGTTGCTCCAAAATAAAGTATTAACTTAAAAAAAGTAAAAGCCAAAAACACTAAAACACTTATACACCATCTTCATTTCGTGTGTATGCCGAGTTAACGCCGAGAAATACCCTTCCGGCCGGCGAAGAGCTTTGCCCAGCGGAATTCTCGGTAGCTATATGCTTTCGACCGTGCTTTCGACTTTGGTTTTGAGGTTTCATACTTGTTGCCCCTATGAGAAAGTGGACCCACAAGCACGACTTCCTCCAAAGCTGCCGGACACTCTTGAGCCTGGTCCCAGCAGAGACTGGTTGCGTTTGGCTGCGTTTGACTGTGTTGCGGCTTCGAGAAACCAGGACATCCTGCTGCTTATATCGCGTGCCAAGATGATTCCTTGAATTGGATTCTACGCTTCATACGAAGCCTTTAGATATGCCGATGTCTTTCGGTTCTCGACTACAACGCAGTCAAACGCACTCAAACTTGCCGATGTCGGAGCAAACACTATAATACGATCCTATGCGTCGGAGCCCGCGGCGTTGAAAGTATAGAGGATTTTCTTTTAATTTTCTGGACGAACGAAGTTACACCTTGAATCTTCATAACGCCAACTCCACCTTTTACTACACCTTCGATTGAACTTTAAACCCTTCTCTCTACCTGGAGGCGCCGATTTCTGCGGCCTCTGTTTATACCATCTTGTAGATGCGAGTTCCACCAGCGCAGGGCGGCTACGACCCGGCTGAAATGCCGCATACCTCGTTTGGATCTTCTAGTGGAATTTGACATTGTAACGTCGCATCATGTGCGTACGTTGCACTGAAATTGAGTTTGTCGACTAAGTTCATGTCGACGAAGATATGAAGACTTCTGGTTATTTGGAAGAGAATACGCTCTTGTCCTTTCGACTAGAGTCATATGAGCCGGGAAGGAAAAAAAGGGGGGGGGGTATTTTATTGGAAACAGCAACAACAACAATACGGATAAACGGAAACAACTCCTACAATAGGTGAAGAAAGGTAGAAACTTGCTGTTACTGTCCGTTTTTATTTTCTTTCCTACGTCTCAGGGTTACTATGGATATCCTACAACAAGTACTCGTTATTCAGAACCTTTTGCGAAAATCCCAGAAGTCCGCGCACAAATACCTGTACGCTCTTTTTTTTTTTTTTTTTTTTGCCCTGAAGAAAGACAGAGTTTTGGATAAGAATCGCTCCGATTTATAAAGAAGTGTATCGAACCTTTTTCCAGAATGGAAGCAATCTTAGCGGAGTGATGCCGCGCAAAGCACCTCGGCTACTGGTTGGCCACTATATTTCGGTTTCGATTGGACAACCTCACTTTACGACATCACCTCAAGACGAAATATAGTGTCGCAGTTCCAAATATACGAGCCTCGCCTTAAATTCTGTGATGAGGTCGTTGCCCATACTGTCACAACTAAAATGGTTCAGCTTACGTTCCTTTTTGTTTTTTTTCTATGGGGGGGGGGGGTGGAGTTTGTGCGCAGATAAACACGGACAATGATGGCACATCGCAGAAGTATAGAACATATACGGTGGAAGGGGTTTCAGGGATGCCAAACACTCCCGCCACCCAAGCGGACGCACTACAGTTGCTACCGAAGTTCGGACGCGACCAGGTCGGGACGCGCTACCTAAAATCACCGGTGAGACATGGTTGAATAAAAACAATATTAGTTTTGCCGCAAAACCTTGTAAACTAAAGATTTACGAAAACATCACGCGCCTGCTATTTTGTACCAATCGCCAATAAACGTTCCTGCGAAGAAAAAAGTTTTCGTTTGTCTTTACGCAAAAAAACATGCTTTCTAAAGGCTAATGGTGACCACAGCAAAGAAAATAGATTCAGCCGCCATCTTGGCACCTCGAGCCTAGGATTTTCCGTACTCTGGGAACATTGAGTGAGCTCTATAGTCCGTTGCAACCTAAGGACGAAGGGCGAGGTGAGACGGGCCGGGGAAGGAGGAAGCAGGCGGAACGCGAAGAGGGGAAGGAGGTTTCCCCTCTCTTCGCCAGCGTTCCGCCTGCTTCCATCTCCCCGGCCCCTCTTACCCTCGCCCTTCGTTCTTAGGTTGTAACGGACTATGGGCGATGCGACAAGACAGTGGCGTCGCGTTGCGGCTGTAGAGTCGTTTGGCGGGAAAATCAGTTCGATCGGCGCGCCCACTTAGGTGTCGCCCGCTCTCTGTTATCCCTCCGCAGCCAATCGAGATTGCGGCGTTATTGCCGCACGCTTTTTGTCTCGCTCACGCGACGAATTAGATTGCGGTGCTACCTAATGAGCCATTTGCTGTCTTACCCAAGCATCAAGGAGAATGCAGGGATTGGTGTTCCACGCGCCACACGCGCACGCCTTTCCTGTATAAAAGATTCGAAGTAAATAACCAAAGAAAGCATTGACGAACGCGCGTGCAAGATGCCATTTTGTTTTAGGTTTTGCTTTGGAAAAGTTACTACTGCTGAGGCCAGCACGTGCGGCGCGTGGAGACACCAATCCCTGCATTCACCTTGCGCGGCTCTGGGTAATGGGCTGGCAATAGGTCGTATGTATGAGAGAAGTCCGAGGAATCAGGCAGAGCATGAACATAATATGCCCTGCCGTTCTCACTGAACAAAGAACTGCAGGGCTTATTATATTCATGCGCTGCCTGATTGCTTCTTCGGCCTTCATAATGAGTAACGCCCCAATCTGATTGGCTGCGAAATAATAATGAGAAGCGTGCGACAAGACGGTGGCGCCGCGGTGTAGTTCCCAACAGAGTCGTTTGGCGGGAACATCAGTTGGATCGACGCGCCCCCTTTGGGTGCCCGCACGCTCCCTATAGCAGTAGCCATATAAAGCAACTTTCATGTTTCAACTCTTCGCTAAAGGTGGCGCTATCATCATATTTAGCTCCGGTCTCGGTGGACGCCAGCGGCCAGGTTTCAAAGGTGAGTCTCCCAACTGAGTGTTTTAGTAACGTTGGCTAACGCCGCGTGCTGAGAAGCCTTGCAACTTTTTCTCCCCGTGGACGCAGCGAGGCGATTGTTACCTCCCGCTTCTAGCCCACCACTTAACTGGATTCAATCGATGCGGGTAATGAGCACCCCTCCCACCTTTAGCTACCCAGTGAGCCACCTTAACCCAAGTGACGGCCTCCGAGATTCTTGGCGCGTAAGCTCTCCTCCGGCCCTTCCACACGCTCGTTTGTCCAGCAGGTGGAGCGTATGGCACAGTTTTTCTTAAGTTTTTCTAGAGTAACTGTATAGGCTCTGCTTGCAAAGCCAGAGTATCGCGTTCCTTTTCCTCTGCCGCAAAACTCCATGATGGCGGAGGAGTGGTCACGTGTGCCGAACTCGATCCAACCCTTCATGACGGAAAACCATCTTTCAGAGCGCCGATTTTCTGGTGGAGCATATTTCTCGATTTGCGTTTGCAAGAAAAATACATCCTACACTAAACTCGAACGAATATGAAAGTTCGTTGACCATTGAACATTGTGGATAACCACTGGGTACAGTATAATTGTGTTGCTTCATAACGCAAGCAATGTTTCAAAGCGACATGTTCTCAAGATCTGGGAAGAAGACGACACGAAAGACAATCGCGTTGCTCGCGTTTTCGGCGATCCTGGCCAGATGTCGCGACAACAGCATCCGGGCGCTTCGGACGAGACAACAATGCACGTAGCTACGGTTTTCTAAAGGATGATCCCACACCCTCGCCCGTTTCGATCTGGATGAGCATCGTACCGGCGTGCAATCATTATCCTTCTTCCCCAGCGTGATGCACGTACGAACCTCAGGCTAGCGGTTGGTTAATTGTATTGCACTGGCTATATTTATCATCTACAGCTGGGAGATTATAATTGGGGTTGTATGGATATTTATACAGCGTGTAGTTGGTCATCCATTTCAAGGTTACAGCAAGGTCACTCGCTGTAGATGAGTAATTGTATACGTTACAGTACAACCGCTGGCCTCGCCGCCGGTACGATGCGCTCAGCGCACGCCGGTACGATGCTGATCAGGCTTAAAACCGACTGGGGTGGGAATCCATGATTTGCAAAATAGTGCGCCGCCTATCGCGGAACGCGAAACTTCGACATTTTGGGTGCGAGGCTGGAAAGTGGTTAGCGGACAACGCCTCCTGTACTAAGGTGCCTGTCATGGGAGGCGGCGAGCCGTCTGCCGCCTCTCCTTTTTTCTCCTCCCCTTCACCAAAACGACCGCGAGGGGCGCTGCCAGCTGACCCTATCGGGGTGCCTACGTATCTGTCTGTCTCAGGGTGAGCCTTCATTGTTGCAATGAATGTTCAGCGCGTGACGCTCTCGCGCACTCGGTGCCTGACTTGGGCGTAAAATGGCGTCTCTGCATTAGCCAAAGCTACGCGCTCGAGCTGATTGACACCGGATTGCGCGTACTTCAAAATGCATAAAAATCGATTGGGCGTAAAAATGGCTGAGATGTCACCCTCCAGCAAAAGCGCGCGTCTATGAAGGCACTCCAGCTATCGCTCGCGGTCGCGAGCACTGGAGATTGCGACGTCTGTGATACCACTAGGGGTGTGCGAGTAGTGCTTCCGTCGAATAGTTGTAGTCGTTGTCCCTGGCGTTAACAGCGCAAGAGAGTGCGAAGGCTACGAATGATGAGGTGCTGTACAGGCGGAACAGCGCACCAGCAAAACAGTTACTCCAGTCCACGCACACAAAAGAAAATAAACTGCAGCGCTGGCTCTTTCTTTGGTATATTTACACTTTCGTCTTCGTCTTCTTTGGTAGTATGATCTGGGGCCATGGAAGATAGTGGGTCTTTTCTTCAAAAGTATGCAAAACAGTAAACCAAAGACTGAAACTAAAGCCACCAATCTTAAAATAAATAAAATTAGCACTCAGTTGCGAGTGGCCGACCGCCAGTTGCGCCGAGATAGCCGAGCGCCCAGCAAGAGTTGCTGATGATGATGTTGTTGCTCGCGCCCTGTATGGTCCGAACTGAGCGCCAACTAGTGGCGTTTGGCTACAATACGATGGCAGACCGGCCGCAATGGGAGGCGAGCCACCTGACGGGCATCTTAGTACAGGAGGCGTTGGGTTGGAATACAACTAGGCTTGCGATGCGTGGTTTGGCTTGATACATGTGGGGCATAAAGCTCATGCCTTTTCAGTCTGTTTCCAAGCGTTGCCTCGAGACCCATATTGAATAGTGTGGAAAATTCCCCAGGGGAGCGTACAGAAATGACGTACCCGTGACAATGTGCGCTGCAGATCCGTCAGTCGCTCGTTCGGCTTCCATGGTGACGTCCATGTTCCTTCCCCTCGCCAGCTGCCAGCCTGTACAAGCGGGATACAACCCTGCAGACGGAAATCTAAAAAAATACGCGCGTTCCTCTTGCATATCCGCAGTAATTCGCGCAACCATACGCAATACATTGCGCCGGCATGGCGACAAACAAACTGACTCGCGAGCTTTCTTCGTCCTCGCTCATGATGTCCTTGCTTCCCGCGCCTCTGTCGCAGCCTAGGAATAGCCGGCACGCGTATTTGTTTTCCAACCAAACAGGGGCGCCACACCCTCTGCTCGCGCATGCGCAATGGGCTTTGCAAATTGTGGATTGAACCCAGGATCCTGGTTGCAGCGTGAGCTTTCGCTCCACGTTGTGTGCGCTAACCCACTCGTCCACCGATCGCGGAAGGGAATTTTGGGGCAGTTCAAATGTACGCCTGTGCCCGTGCCCATTATGACTCGAACGGTTTATATACCTTGGAAGTGGCCCGATTCATTTTCTCTGATA